>VZTU01019125.1:1246-160636 GCA_013400835.1 Zapornia atra
TCTTACTGACGGCCCGGCCTGCGTGGATGTGAAGTTATCCAGCAGGCGTATCGTGGCCGTGAACCCGCGTGTGCGTGCAGATGTGCGTGGGGGGCTCGGCACAAAACACGTACCGGCTCCATGATTTTTGCTGGTTTTCTGAGGCGTGCGTGTGAGCCTCGGCCGTATAAACAAATTAGAGTTTGGCTTAACACCACATCGTGCCCCGCAGTGCAGACCACGGGCTTTCCTGCCGGGGTAGTGCCTGATTTAAATTGCACGTGTGCGTTTCTCGGTACGTGTGAAGTGCGTGTGCTTTTAGTGGGGTGGGTATTTGGTAGGTGTCGTGTCCCCGCCCCCCACCCGTGCTGGATGCACTCGGATACGTGTATTTCACCCGGTTAGGTTATAGCCCGTATACCAGTACCGAGCGTTATGGTGGAAAGCACGAGCCCTAGATGCAGTATGCATCCTTCCAGAACACGGGAGGCTGGAAATTGAACCGGCCTGGGAATAGATACACTTCCGTATTTACGTGAGTGTACTCCAAAACTAAACACTCGATGTAAATATTATTCGGAAAGGCATGTTATTTACATTTGTACATTTATGTTTACACATACCTTTTTATGCCTTATTCCCTCTCCTTAATTTATTTTCCCTCCAACTGAGATGGTACATCTTCAGGTGCTGTAAGAAAGGTAATTGCAAACATGATAAGAATTTTAAAAAAAAAATTACTTGGGAATTCACATCTACCTTCTAATATCCAGAATATTCATTTACTGCTTGTTCAGGTAGTCAGTCTGTTACATCACACCAAGAGTAGGCTTCAGAAGCCTGAAACAGCTATGTTCAGCTGATGATTATCTTCTACAGAAACAACAAATGACCATCCTATTGGGAAGACTTCTTCATGATCATGGGATGCCTAACTTTTTTTTTAAATATGCCTTGGTTCTCACCCATGGCCAAATACCCTGATCACTGCTGTGGCAGAACTTCCTTTGGTTTACGTCAGTGTTCATCATGAACAGGAATTATCTCTCTATTTACAAACCCCTCAATTGTTCCAGCGCATCTTAATTTGTTTTGTCAGTAATTACTCTTTGCATTTTTCACACACCTAAGGTCTCAAACATCTGAAAGCGCCAGTTTGAAGAAAACTTAGAAGTACGTATGGTTAGATATTTTTATAATGCAATTAAAAGAGAAAATGTCGAAGTGAGTTAAAGTATTGAACAAAATAAACAAAATCATAGATGCTGCTTAGGTGCCCATCTCACCTGGGAAGTCTTGTCTCGTATACAATGTCAGTATTTCATTGGAGATGTGAAGATTTGTTTAACTAGTTCCGTCCTTTGTTAAAGATGGAAATCCTTTTAAGGTCTTAAAATTGTGCCTAAAGAGAGTAGTATGCAGTAAACTGGTTCTTAATAGGGTTTTTCTTTGCTCTATTGTAGGCACTTTGCACCGCCTTCATATAGCCTGTAAGAAAATCGAGTAAGAAAACAGTTGGTGATGGTAATAATGGAGATGGGAAAAGATTACTCTGCTATTTCTTTCCTATAGACCATGTTCTGTACTGTCTCAAGATGAGCAACTGAAATGGGCTTGCAAGGGTAAATGAATAAGAAATCATTTTAAAAAAAAAAAAGAGGCACTTTGTAAGCACCTGTGCAAGTAGTTGGAGAGCCTTGGTATTTCTGAGAGCAAAACCAGATACTCTGATGTTGGTGAGGTATAACTTGTGAAAACAACTTCTAGTATTTTTTTCGAGTTAGAGTATCATATAAAATATTACTTGGAAAGGAAATGTTTTTAGCATATGGATGTGGGCTCTGGATTAAACTCTCCCTTTTGTTTGCATATGTGGGCATTTTTTCCCTTGTTTTATTGTGTTTGGCCGTTTAAAAAAACCCCAAAAAACAACAAAACCTTTCAATTTGCTGGTGCATGACAGGAGGTGTTTCTTCCTAACAACAATTCTTTGCTGGCTGGTGAAAATCCTGGCTCGGCACCGTTACGTAACGGCAGGGTGGTTTTGGGGAGGTTACAGCTCCAGCAGCTTCATGCAGATTGCTTGTGGCTGACAGCTGCTTCTGCGGGGGGCTGCTCCAGGCTTTTTTGGGGGTTATTTTGTGTGCATGTGTGTCTTTCCATGCTTAAAAACCTTAAGTATACTGGGAAGTGGGGTATTTCCATAGGTGAGGACATAATCTCATGCCAGTTTTGCTTTGATTATTGAATTGTCTGAACTGTGCTTGAAGTGATTTGAGTCAAAAATAAAATGTGCTTTTGGGAGGAGGGGGAAAAGGCTCAGGAGCCCCCAGTGCTTGTAAGGTCTTAGTCTGTTTTTCACCTCTGTTATGCAGCTTGTGCACAGTTACATTTGGCAGTTGGAGTGAAATTTTTGGATCTGACGCTATTGAGCAATGAGCAACATAAAGATGAAATTCAAGTCTGCGTGTACTGTTAAGTTTTCAGGTAAAGTTGACAAAAGTGTTCTGTGGAATTAAAGAGAAGATCCTGTGTGCCAATCTACAAGATGCAGTTACAGTTTGAGAAGTACAATTTTGATTTACTCTTGTGCTCTCCTTAAGATGGTATGTACATTATGATGCAAATTTGGCATTTCACTGTCACTCTCTGGATTTTGTGATCCTGTAGAGAAGCAGCACTTTCAGTGATCTGTAGACTGCAAATAACCTGTGCATTCAGAGGTCTGCGGGATCAAAGCTCAGCACAACATACTGTTTCAGCAAATGCTGACTTGATGTATTTACAGATTGAAATTCCTTGGTTTTTGTTTGAGGCACGATGCAGCCTTCAGCTGGACAGAGCTGTCTTGAAGTTCTTGTTCTCCTTCAGGACTGAGGGAGCTTCTCATTATCCACACTGCTTTTGACCCTCGGGACCGGCCAGAGTGTGGGTTTTGTTGTTCTTGTGAAGGTAGGAATATACCTGTCCAGGAAAAAACAGACTGAGGATACTAGTTCATTCCTCATGGGTCACATAACAGCTGTCTGATGTCAACAGCTTTTGGTCATTACTGACATTAGCAAGATTTGAACCCCACTGACCTGGAGGGAAAAGCTGTGTATCAGGTTACTTGACCTCCTCAAAATATTCAGTGTTGCATTACTGCCATCTGGAAACACTGTTCTAAAGCAGAGTAATCCTAAATAAAAGCTTTGGAAGTGAACCGGAGTAGTCGTACACGAAGTAAAGGCAGTATTTCTTGGGAATCCTCCTGTTAGTGAGGTACAATGGTGCAGGTCAGATGCTTATGTACTATTGAGGGGTTGGTTTGTGGGTAGGTGGAATGTGGAATTTCAATGAAATCCTTCCACCTCGGCTGCTTAGATGGGCTGCTGCCATGGCTTGGGCAACCTCGGTGTTGGCAGTTTCTTTTCCTCTTGTGCACTGCATGCAGAGGCCCACAGCAATTGACAACACCCAAAAAACCAAGACACTGGTCTCTGCTGTCTCTGAATTTCAAACCATGACATTGTTAGTGGCCTTTTAATGCTCAGGCTGTCAGTTGTTCGCAATATGATATGAATGTCAGCTTGTGATCAATATGCTAGCCATCAGTGTTAATTTCAGATTCATGAAAGGTAAAATTGCTGTCAATAATAGGAACTAGCAATGAAGTTCAGAGTTTCCATTAGTCCAGGGAGACTTGTGTGCACTCACCAAAGGCTTGTGCTCCAGGCTGGAATCCAGCATCAGTGTGTTGCAGAAGCCAGTCTCCCTCCCTGTGAATCAAATGCAGTTTTTCCAGTGGAGATGTACTCTGCACGTGCTGGGCTGCCCTTCTGTGGTTTTTGTGTAATTGTGTGATGACCTGAATATCAGTAGTGTTGGTGAATTTGGGGTATGTGTGTCTATATATATATATATTTATAAACAATATTAGTTTAGGAAATTTATGATGAGGACCAGTGTTGCTTGGATAGTTAGAGCTGACTACGGACAGGAGAGTAAATGATTATGTGCCCCCTTCTGATGGTGTTCAAGATACGCTATCTGCCTGATCCCCAGGAAGGAAAGGAAGGAGTTGCTTTGTAGCAGTTCCTGTTGGCATAGGAAAACTGACTTTATTTTTCTTCTAATTAATTTGTCCTTGTAGTACTTAAAGATGTGTTCTCAGTGGGGAATCCTGCATCTGGGTTAAGGAGGGTTACTAACTAGAGAATCCACTTTCAGGTGGCCCTGGTAGAGCTGGGGATTATCTGCTGTTCTGCACCAGCTTTTTACCTTCATTTGAAGAGATGGGTGTTCCTCTGTGTCATCTTTGGTAACTCCATTATCGGATATCCCCTGGTACCATCATGAGGCATCTGAGAGCAGAAAACAGCTGACTATGACTGCATAGGCTTTATGGTCACTTAGGAAAGAAAATTAGGTTGGCTGCTTGTTATTTTTTTACATGTAGCAGCTTTGTTCGTAACTCATGGTTGGAATAAGTTGATACTTGTGAAACCAGTGGATTCTGTCAGCCTGATGCTGCTCAGGTATGGCAGCCTTTGTGCATTTTACATTGCGTAAACCTGTGTGTGTGTTTGACACTTGTAAAGGGTTGTGAATGTAGTAATGAGAAACTGAAACAAAACCAAAGTACAGGGTTTGACAGCCATGCTTGTGTAATAAAGCTGGTGATTTATTTTGATTTATGAACTCACTGAACCTCTTAGTCATTAAGATAACTTTGTAAATAAGCCCTTTAGCAAAACAAGTCTTTCTCTGTATAGGCATAGGGGGGAAATTGTGCTCCTGCTGAAGGGCACCTTTCTTATGTAGTTACTGCTGCGCTGCATAGGTGGGCGGCTTTTCTCATGCTTTCTCTATGAACGTGGCTTGCTGAGCATGCCAAGTCTCGGGGCTGTTATGAGGTGAGGGACAAAATTGCCTTGTTTCTGTGTAAAAAGAAAAGAGGAAACCCCCAAACCCTTCTGAATTTCACATTGGCTAAAGCTGTCTACTGCTACCTGCTCTTCTTGGCTGAGCGTCACGAGAGAGCTGCTGCTTTTGATACCATTGGTGGTGGTGGGAAACTTGAAAGAGGAGTTGGTGCTGGGTGTTATCAGAGTTTAACTTAATTGGAAAATATGAGCCAGTTGAGGTAATTTTCCATAGGGGGATGTTGTAGGGAACAGTTGTTTCCTCTCTACTATCCATTCCCAAATTTAATGATACCTACTTCCATCACATGCATCCCGCTTAGAGATGATAGATGTTGCATAGTTGTGCTTGCTTTTCTGTGGAAGTTATGGCAGGAAGATCAAAAGCAAAATACATTTATTTTGGATTACATAAATTGATATTTTAAATTACCTTTTTGTAGTTCCAGAGACTTCCAGAACTCTCATGTTCCTTCCTGCCTGGTATTTCTAAAGGGATTATCTGTTAAAAGTAACTTTGAGTAATGTCAGTGAGTATGTACCTGTAGCTTGGATACTCCAAACTATTTTTTAAACAAGTTTATTCTACTTTGCTGAGTGGTTTCTATTTCAAGTACAAAAGCAGGATTATAATTTAAATTTGGTACTTCATTTAAGTATGAACATTAACTCATGCAAAGCTTCCCAGTAATTTTGAAGCAGCATGTTGTGGGGAATAGTTCCCTCTTTATAGCTTTAAAGAACATGGAGAAAAGTACTTCCTTAAGAGTATTTGAAGATACAAAGATATTGCTTAAATCTTTTCTTAAGCATGCCATAAAAGAAGCCACAAGTTTCTGAAGTAAAAGCCACTTCAAATAGTCTTCATGAAAAGGTGCCTTCTTATATTCTTCTCTGTGTGGTTTCACGAATCAAATGCAAGTTACAATTGCATAATCGTTCTTCATCTGAACACTTAAATAATTTCCTGTTCTGATAATCAGTCATTTACCTTGACTTTCTCCCATAAAAGATCATTTTATGGCTGCTCAGTAATGGTGGAAGGTATCGTCCTGGTTCTGAAAATACTATAGTGTATGTGCAGCCTGGTTTGTGTAAGTGTGCTGCTCACTGAATGAATGATCTGCAGGATGCATTACTGTTGGAGATTCTGTCCCAGGTACATTCTTGTTTTCATGTAATTACTGAGTAGAGGAAGAGACAGAAGATCATATGTGGAGAAACAGGGAACCAATAAGTGCTACAATGGTATATTTTTCTTTTAAAGATAAAAATTTGAGCTAATTATTTCTACCCTACTTCTCCACCAGAAAGCTGCTGCTGTTGAAATAGCACCTCCGGAGTAGTACCTCCCTGACAGTCCTTTACGTGCGTTTTAGGCTGACTATGGTGTCTATTTTTATAACCGAGGTTAGGCATGTTAACGTTGATATGGTAACACTGCTGTATGAGGAGAACATGACTGTCTTATTTAAGGTTGAATTATGATACCAGTGCAATCTCCAATTAATTTCCAACTAATATGATTTATGTTAGGAGCTGGAGAGGGGAAGGAGCAGAGTAGAAAGGCATCAGAGGTCAAAGATGGTGGTTCCAGTTACAGGTTAATTCCCGGGTGTCTGGGGTTGTGTGTGCTTGAGGCATAGGTGGCACTCATTCCCTTTAGGGTGCACTTCACAAAGTTTTTGAAAACGTTTACTTTGAGGATTGTCCTATCACTTAATCCTCTTTCTGCTTAGAAATAAAGCCGCGCTCTACTGAACTTCAGTTACAGCTTTCTTTTGTTTTCAGCAAGTTTGTTTGTTTGTTTTTTTAAAATGTTTTCTCCCTCTTGTGTTTTAATACACTCTTCTTATCACTCTGCTACATTTCTGCAAAGTTTTCTCTCCTTACTGCTCTTGCACAAGCTAAGCATGTCAAGCAGCCTAAGTGCTGCCTGGTTAATTGTGACTTGGGTGCATGTACCTAGTGCAGGAGGTTCACTGAACGTGGTGCCTTTCCTTTGGTGCATTTATAGGCATCTGTAGATGCTTGGGGAAGCACAGGAGAAGAGGGGAAGTGTATTGTGCCCCTTCCTCACACTTCTGTTGCAATTCTGCAGCTAACTGCTGACTCTGTAGCTTTCTTTCCAGTGGACAGCTCTACTATCGGTGTGCTGCTCGAACTCTACCCAACTTGTCACAGAAGGATGTCTCTATTTTGCAGTCCAGCTGCTGCTTGCAGGTTGCTTAGCAGTAACATTGAAAACTCTCGCAGCATGACTGTTAGTTTCAACTCGGGTAGTTTGCAAAAAACTCTGAGGGCTCCCATAGCTAGTGGTGCTTTTTTGATTAACGTGAGAAGGGAGGGAGTATAAGCGCTCGTGCTTTGGTGTTTCTGCAACCAGGCACAAAGTTAGTTGGCAACAGATTGGCAAGATTTGGTGAATACTTGAATAAAAACCAAATCCCTGACGTTTACCACAGGTGAGTGAACTTTAAAATCCCCACCGTAATATCTAAGCATAAACGGTGCAGAACCGAGTTTGCATAGAGATTGTACAAAGTCTGTGTGGTAAAGAAAGGAAGAAGTATGCTAAAATATGATTGCATTAAATCTTCCAGTCATAATAGCTGTTTTTCCATCTTTCAGATAGGGATATATGGCTTAGCAAAATAATTGCAATCTGATGCATCATGGGGCTTTCAAAATTGAGAAGTGCTGTAATGGGGTCAAACCTCTGCTGATGGAGACATTATTCTACACTATATTGTTTTTCTCTATCCCATGTTTGAGGTATGCAGCTTATGTGTTCTATTGCATCACATTCGTGTTGGCTAAAATACTTTCCTTGACTTGTCTTGACAGTTGTCCAATGTAGAACTGACGGAGTGGAGCAAAAAAGTGTAACTAACCTGCTGTGGAGCAGATTCTGGTATAAAGTTGGCTCTGATACTTGCTAATTATACAAAAATACTGAGCCTGTGCAGTGTTGCCACAAGAAAGGAAGTGCACTTTGAACTTCTGATTAGAATGGGGAAAATAACATGTATTAATAATGGGTTACGCAGATGTGATGCTGCACACAGTCTTTAACACTCACTCTGGGCACTGTTCAATAGGCTTAATTAATAGAATCCAAACTACAGGTTTTTGGCCTAATTTAGTGTGTGATTAGATTTTAATTTTTAATTTAAGCTTTTGTGAATGTCTTTGAAAGTAGGTTGTACATTTAAAAAATTTTTTTTAAAAAAAACTTGATGGTAGTGACAGCTTGGTAATTGTGTGACTGGATAAAGCAAAGTTCCTGAGTTGGTCATGTTTTGAAGTAACCATCATTTGGAAAGAAATCCTGGTCTAGATTAATAGCCCAAAGTGAGGAAAAAGTAGCTCAGCTCCTAGTATGTTTTCCGTTGCTGTGTTTGGTTATAACTACACTTCTAACAATTATCTCTGTCTTTGGAGAGGGATGCTTGGTTTGTATCATGCATTTGCTTTGGCTGTATTTGTTACTGAGCCCCACGTTAGTTCTGATGAAGGTGGGTATTACATTAGGTGGTAGTCTTCCTGAAGTGTTTGGGGTTCATTTGGAAGTGTTTTCCTGTGTAAAGTGGAGAAAATGGTAAAATGAATGCCAGTTTTCTTAATGAATTAGTGATTTCTTGGTAACTAGAAAAAGGAAGAACCCAAACAAACAGGCAGTATAGGAGGTTGTGCCTTTTTTCTGGTCTCTAGTTCTATATGGGTGATTTTCGAGGGGAAGCTATGTGGCTGGAGAGGTACATACTCAGAGGAACATAAGAATATACTCACGTATTTTCTCTAGCAGTAACATGAAATTTCTTGAAATAGTATGTTCCAGGTTCTGTGGAGATTTTCTGTGGGAATACATGCTTTCCCCTAGCTTTTTCTCCATCTGTCAAAGAGTGGTATTCCAGTAGAGAGAGTTGTATCTGAAAAATCTTTCTGCATCTATATATGTGAGGCTTTTTTATTTCAACCTTTTCCTTGTGTGTTTGAATCCTCATGAAAAATCTGATTTGTTTCACATGTGGTACAGTTAAGAAAACAATTGAAAGCTTCTAGATGGAGAAACCTAACCTGTTGCTGGCTTTAGAGAAAAGATGCTTTGTCATCCATTTTGGACTTGAGAGAGTTTTACTCAGCACATCTCTTTTCAACAAGAAGTTTGGGATTTTGTGGTGGAATTCTGCTTTTATTACTGGAAAAGACAATTTTAGTAATTTAATTTACTTAGTATTGTTTTTTAAAGCCGTTTAGCATAATTGACAATTCACATGCAAAACCATTCATACAAATTCCCTTCCTGTTCCCCCAAACAAGAAAAAAACAACCCCTGAACCGAGTTTTATTTTAAAAATCGGTCAGAATTTAAATAATTTTTAAGTCTCTTTTCTGTGATGCTTGCCAGGTTTCGGTTTGATCTAGCTTACAATGGTCATACTGTGTTACAATCTCTGAAAAAGTGCAACTGGTCATTAGCTACAATGACATGAACAGCTGTAGTATTTTATGATAACAGCTGGGAACAATCTAGTTCTCTTCAATAACTTTCTTTTATTGTTCCTTTCATGCCATTTTTAAAATGAGAAAGCAAGATTATTGTATTTGTTCTCTATTTTGCACCAGGGATTTCTTCCTAGGCAGTGGTGGCAATTAGGTATCAAAATATGGCGTTGCTGTTTGTGACTTGGAACGTTTCCCTCTGCAGGACCTGTTTCATAACCCGCTGGAGTCTGCGGGAGTTGGAGTCTTTTCATTAACTTGAGTAAACTGTGAATCAAGTTGTCATCCTAGGACTGGGAGTTTTGGCCTCCCCTTTCAGCGCGTGATTTCTCTTTGGTTTAAACTGCTTGCTTATATCTGATCCCAGGCAGCCTAGGACAGGGCATCTCTCACTCTAATGCTGAGCAAAGCACGCTTCTACTTTTGCTCTTATTTAGCAAGTGACGAGGCACTCATCTGTCTAGCTGGCTGGTTTCCCCAGAAATACTTGCTGTGTCTTCAGAATTGTAGTCTGAAACGTTTTCCATGTATCTGTATGTGGTTGTTTGGACCACTGGAAAAACAAGGAGGAGCTTTTCTCAGGTATAAAGTTTCTTTCCATCTCCCCTTATAAAATCAGGTTTTTTTCAGCAATGAACACATGTTGCCTTAACTTATTTTTCTGGTGTAATAGAGTAAGTCTCTCTTACTAAAATCAGACAGGTAGCACGAAAGATGTACATACCAGATCTGCGTAGGAGCGTTGTTGTCTTCCCCTGGAGACCTGCTGTTTGTGTGTCATGTGGGTGATGGTGGTCACTAGAGAGGAGCCTAATGGTGCAACAGGGTGTGTTGGGCGTACAGTGGGGAGTCTGGGAAAAAGAAATGAAGAGCACAGGGGGTAAGCATATGTGTTTTCACTGCAGTGAAGAGCTGCTTAGAGAGTCTAAGTTTAGGAATTAGCATCACAGAAGTGTTGTAGCAATACTTTGCCTAATGAGTTGCTCAGGTGAGTATCTTAAAAGTTTCTGTGCAGCAGGGCAAGAGGCTCTGCAGGACCTATGAGGGAGCTTGACTCTGTCAACAGGCAGAGAACTGGCAAAGGCGGTTGGTGAAGCTTCGAGTTACTCTGTGTGTATATCCCTGAGTTTGGTTTAGATTATCAGCGAATGATCTTTCTGCATCTGTTTTTAAGAAAAGCTTCCTGCCATAAGGTGATTATAGTTTCTGTTAGCTGTAACAACTGCTATACTGTTCCTCCTCACGTTACCAGTAACGAGGAAGGTAAAGTGAAATTTAAGGTAAAGGTAAAAAAAGGTAGAAAAATTTAAGATGCTAACTTTTAAGCATACTGAGCTGAAGTGACTTTTGGTAGAGGGAGGAAAGGAAGAGTGAACTCAACCTCATTTGTACTACAAAAGGGGATTGCTTTCATTTCAGTGAAGTTAGTTTTAGCTTCTGGGTTGTTGACTACCTAAGCAGGGCTGGATTTTTTTTTCTTTCATTGAACCTTTTACTCGCCACTCTGCTGGAGGAATAACATATGCTTAATTTTTATGAATGAAATGTCAAAGTCCCTCTCTTGACCACTCAAAAGTATGAGCTCTGATGACTTCATGGTAGCACAGAATGGTTGTGGCTGGAAGGGACCTCTGGAGGTCATCTGGTCAGGCCCCAGCTCTCTCAGCCTTTCTTCATAGGAGACATGCCGCAGTCCCTTAATTACCTTAGTGGGCCTTTGCTGGACTCTCTGCAGTTGCTCCATATCTCACAGTTACTGTGTGAAATTTAAATGTAAATAAAAGTTCATTTATACATCTAAAGAACTTGCACATTAGGGAATAGCACACTCATACCCTTTTTAACAAGGTGCTGCTGTTTCCCTGGAGCTCTGAATCTCATGACACCTACCTCACACGTAAATACTCTCTGCTTGCCACACAGAACATGAGGGATATCACTGTAAAAATACTTCTGTTAATAATGTATGTGAGTTTTTCTATACAGTATTAACCTCACATCTTGGATCCTATTGTCAGAGACAATACTTCACTGTAGGATACTGTTTGTATAACCTAGGCTAGTCTTAGAAGTACTGCCAGTCAGAAAGTTGCCTATGTATTTTGAAACAGCAGCAAGATGTGTTGCATTGGGAAATTTTATGTATATATGTGTGTGTATGTTCGTTTTATATTGATGCATCCGTATGTTGATGATAGTGTTGCTGGCAAAACATTTGCATAGATCACTCTTGACAAGTTTCAGAGTCTGGCAAGCATGTGTATCTCTGGAGTTTGGTGGATCCTGAAAGCAGGGACAGACAGCGTGTCCGCTGTCCCACGTTGCTTTGGGCAACTGTAAAGAAGGAAAAAAAGTGAAAAAGCTGTTATACAAATCTTTCATAGTTATTACTAACGCTTCTGACATGGCCATCAGAAAGGTCCATTTTCTAATTACTGGAAAGAAGTGGTTATCTTTTACTAGTCACTGGTTCATCTGATTTTCCATTGTGACATGACAGTTCAAACTGAGGGTGATGGCAGTCAGTTAAAAAGCTTTGAAATCCATAGTAATGATAAGCAGCTTTGTCTTTCAGCTCTCTGGCATATTGTTTTCTTTGATGCTTTCTCATGCTTTTCTTTTTCTTTTTTCTCTCTGATGAGGCACGTTGCCCTGTAAGGCTGGCTAAGAAACACCTGAATGTTGTTCATGTGAAAGTAAAATCAAAGCTGTGGTATGGGAATCTCTTGATGTGAGTGACAGAGGATGAAAATAAGCTTTGGAAGAGTTTGAGTGTGACAAATGTTTGCTGACTGCTTCAGAAAAGTTAGTAGAGCTATCACACTAGAAGTTTTGAGCAAGTTCTCGAAGTGGGATCACCTTCATGGATAATTAATCTGGATAATGGAGATAATTTTTTTTTTTTGGTAGTGAAAATGCATCTTCCAGAGTTGCTCAGTTGGCTAGATGCTGTTGTAGAAATTGATAGACAGTTGCTGTAATTTGAAGTGTGAATTGCCTCGGTGCTCATATAGATCATACTGTATAATAAAAACCTGGGGCAACACACATCCCTGTGAAAGAAGTTTAAATGTGTTTACTGTCTCTGCAACATACTGAAAAACAACTGGGAAAAAGACTTTCTAGTGCTGCTAATGAATCCTTGGCCTAATTATTTGTAATTAGAAAAGCGTATGTCAAAACCTCCCTTGTTCTGGGGAACTTCTGATTGCAAAAAGGGAAGTGGGGTGTTGAAGAGATGCCTTGAAGATACTTAAAAAAAAAAAAAAAAAAGTAAAGAAAAAGATAGGCTGATACCATGACCTGAAAGGGTGTTCCTGGCAACCAAACACACCAAAGGAGCTGAAGAGGTGCTTTGAATAGATGGAAATGAAGAGCAAATGAGAGAGCCCAGTAACCTGCAGGTGCTGTTAATAGCATATGTTCACCTACCTGAAGCATGAATGGCTGTTCCAGGAATATATTTTGTGTGTGCTGCAGGGCATTTCTTCCAAAGTGTCTCTGATGGTTACACTGTCATCTCCTGCCCTGGTCCAGACCATGCAAAGAGAAGGCTTTTTAGCACAGTGGGCACCTGTCATAGTCACAGCTAAATCACCTGAGGAAACTGTTTCAATGAATTAGATTAATGAAAAACTTCTCAAGAGTGTCTATGGAAGAAAAATTGTCATATAGCTGTCAGCATACATCTTTTGTGAGGGAAATGTATGATGATGGGATTTGTTGTCAAGAATCTACTGTATTCTGGTGCTCTGATTGATATATTGGGCAAGTTTAAAAGCTGACATCAGTTTGTGCCATGTTTTATCTGACCCTATGATTCAAGCTGATTCTAATAAATAAGTTTATCAACAAATACTAACAGGAAATGGTGGCTTCGCAAGTCTTAACAAACCTGGCAAAGCTAAACTTGGTTTCTATCATAATAGCCAAAAATAAAGGGCTCTGTGAGGGCAGTGGATTCTTCCCGTGCCTTGGTGTGGGGTCAGAATTCTAACTGCCTCCCTAAAGTTTTAGCAGAAACAATTTTGGCTTCAAAAATGCAGGTTTTATCTTTCTTCAAAGGCATCTGGTGGCAGTAGTAATCCTACTTCTAAAGTGCAGAGCAGCCGAGTGAACTTGAAGAGTTGGTGAGATCAGATGGCCTGTCTAGCCAGAGAATGCTACAGAATCCTTTCATAAATGTATTTTAACTACAGAGTGAGTTTCCTTTGCCTGAGTTTGTTTATCAAGTACTGTGGATTATTATGGTGAAAACCATTCCTCTCAAGGGATTCCCTTTCCCTCCTAAGCATCATTCTTTTTAAAAAGCTACCTTTTCTAAAAAAGTTGTAACTGCATTTATTATTCCTGTGTTTAAAGACTACTTTTTATATATGGAAACCATTTCATTGCTGGAGTCCTCGTTGAAAGCAATGTTTTGTTGTGGTGGGGTGGGTTTTTTTCTGGCTTTATTCAGTTTTTAACCTTATGGACATGAAAAATCCTGTTTGTTGGTGAGCACCTACCAAACTCGGTCAGATTTATCTGAAGGAAGGTGAGTCTTCTGAATGCTTCAGTGTAGCAGGGACGTTAGGAGGAGCAGGCTGGGTTAGCTCTGAAACTTTCCACGCTATGGGAGGCCGAGAAGGTAACCGGCTGAATGTATTACTGGTGCAGCACGTGGCAGCAGTCAGAAAGGATGCTGCCCAGAGCTTGGGAAAAAGTAGAGGTTGAATCGCCTTTCCTTCTCTTCATCAGCATCTGTAGGAAGATTATCTTTATGCCTGTTTTGCTGCTATACTATTAACAATGTGAATGTTTTATGCAAACCTAGGAGGCCCTGTTCTTGCATCTTTCAGTTTAAAAAAGAAGAAAATAACTTTTGTACTGGCTCACCCTGGAAGAACACTTTGCTTGGGAATTGTGCTATTTAGTGTAAACTTTACATTTAAGTAATTTAAAGGCGATATCTTCCCATTTGCCATTACCCTTCATTAACAAGGAGTATGCTAAATCGACCAAAGAGTGTAATTAGTTACTTACTCATGTCTGTGTATCTGCTACACTGTAGATGTCTCTGTTCAGGACTGACTTGTGAAAGAAGCCACAGGAAGACAACATGGCAGGACTGTAATCCTACAGCCCTCTTACCAACACGAGGTGCTTCCAACCTTTACATCAGAGCTGGGAGTAGAAAAGGTTTAGGTGTTTGCTACTGAACAGTAAACACCAGGCATGCTACTAGTTTGTTCCTGATAGAACAGCATCCCCAGTACATGTATGTGAACCCGTTTCTGGTTCACTGGCATTGCAGTGGCAGAGGCAGTATTCAAACCGGAACCAGGGTATAAGGGGAAGGTAAGTGGTAAAAACTTTCTACTTGAAACCCCACCAATTGCCTTTTCAGCCTTGAACTTCCCATTCGAATAGGGATAGTTATATCCCTATGTGGGTAGTTGTGTGGCCAGGTAGGAGTGTTGAGCAGAGGCAGGAGTGTTAATATTTTGTCCTGTGTACTGGCTTTAGTGCTTTAAAAATTTTTTTGCCTTTTTTCACCTTAGTCTTGGGTCCCAGGCTGCTAAGTCTTACTGAAAATGAATGAATTTGTTCATGAGTTAATACAATTTAAAGTCTTTCAATTCTTTAAAAAAACCCCCTCAAAACCCTAGAAAAAAATGTGTGCATCTCTATGCAACTCTTTTTTTCCCCTCTTCTTTACATGCAAATTTGGATTCTTCATAAAAAAGAGGATGCTATCTTCCTTTGGTGACCTAGCTGCTACAAAACCTGGGTTAGCATGGCTTGTCTAATGTCATAACCTTCTATACCAAGAAAACTATGATGACTGGAATGTATGTCATCAACTTCTGTAATCAGGGTACTTGAAATATTTGCAGTACTTTGATTAATGTAACACTACTTCTATACACAGTCACTCTCTGGAGCTGCCGTATATGTTTCTGCCTTTCAAGCTTACATCCTGGTTTGTCTCCTAATCTTGATTTTTTTTGGGGGGTTTTTTGTTTGTGTGTTTGGGTTTTTTTAACCTAAGAGGTTTTTTCCAAAAATGAATAAAATACAAATTTCTTTACCTCCTGTCTGAGCTTTGCCATGTAGACACTTGTAAAATATCCTAGTGAAATAAGCAGGAGTAAGGAGCAATTGTGCATAGTTTGAAGCTTTTCACAGGCCAAAACCAAACCCTCAAGCATCTACTGAAACTGCCAAATTCTGCATTGGGTGGCTGTCTGTCAAGGGACTCAAACCTTTTCATGGATCCAGCAAATGGCATTGAGCGCTGGGGGGATGGGGGGAAGAATTCTGGAAAGGCCTCTGTGTTTGGAAGGCCACCCCAAATGACTGGGACCAACCTCCGAATAACCACCCATCTGTGTTACTTTCAGTAGGTCAGAGACATGGAGGAGTTTCAGTGCAAGACTCGGCAGTCCAGTGTGTTTCTTTTCTACCGTGTGTAAGAACTGTGAACAGTTAGAGCCATCTTTGGTTGAGTGAGCCAGTGCTTTGTAGAAGCAACTTTGTGTTTCAGACCCTCATAGTCAGTCCAATGGGAAATAATAAGGAAGCCCACCACTATTACGGTTGTAATATTTACTGCTTGACAGGCAAAGTTCATAGAAAACCCTTCTAAACTCTGACTTACATACTCATTTAGTTGAATCTCATATTTTAAACTGGGCATATCTTGGATTGAGTCCACGGTGTGAAACTGGAGAGAATTTGGTAGCGCTAAGTTGATGATGATCTCCTTAAGTGGATGGCCAGGCATCTGTTGCTTGCCCAGGAGGGGGCAGTGCGAAGAACATGCCCACCCAGAGATAGGCAAAGAAACTTCCCTGGAGCCTAGAGCTCCAAAATGAGGCTCTTGCAAGTGGTTTCACTTCTCTGGCACAGTTGAAACACAGCCAGAGAATATGGATTTTGTTTTATTGCTAGGCTGAAATTGTGGAATGAAGTCCCTCTCTTTCTATTGGCATGAAGGGTGGTCCTAGACCTTATGCTCTGTGAACCTGCGTAAGAAGTATTTATCTTTGACCTTTCTTTTTCTCATGCAATCTATTGACTGTTTAAAATCTGTGTGGTTTCATGTGAGTCCCACTGAAGTGAAGGGTGGGGTGTTTTGTTGGTGGTTTTGGTTTGTTGTTTTTTCATTTCCCTCTATCTGTGGAAGGGCAAAGAGTTCAGACCTCATGTTGCAGATACTGATTGTTGCTGTTTAATTCGGTTTGGGTTCTCTGCAAGCAGGACAATATAAGAAAAAGATCTGAAGAGAAAACAAGTATCGATAGAAACAGAATCTAACTCTTGTGTTCCTTTCGAGCTGTTTTTTAGGACTCTGGTCCCCTCCCCCAAAGATCAGCTTGTATGTTGATGTACATAAACTACCTCAAGGTTTTCTTAAAGAATAGTGGAAGCAAGCCCACTAGTCCTCCCAGGAGGAAAGCGCAGTGAGGTCAGTTGTATTCCTTTTGCTTCCCTTTTGGTTTTGTTCACTTCTATGCCTTGTCAAACAGCCAGGAAGATTTATCATGGATCACCTTTAATTTCCTCTTGTGCAGAATGTAATCCAATATGGACTTTTATTTTTCTTGCAGTAAACCCACCAGAAATTGTTTGGGGTTTTTTAAGCCTTAAACCAAACTATGAAATCAAAAAACCACCCTAAAAACCTGCCCAGGTGTTACAAATATCCACAGCATAACTTCACTCAGACCATTTCATTATTGGTCTTTCATTTGTTTGATCCCATGTAGTCAGTGGTTAATCACTCCAGGATATGTAACTAAGGTTCACCTTGACTGTACACAGCCTTTGGTTATTTTGACTTGTGTTTTAAAAAAAACCCAAAACCACCACCCTGTGTTTTAAATGTAAATGCCATGAACATCTTTCTTCACATCTTTGTGGAATGTTACTCAGGTTTTCAGTTAGAGGGTTTTATTAGGGACACACAGGAGATATGACATTGTTAAAAGTGTTGCAGGGAGGCATAATCCGCAGAAAAGGGGAAGAGTAGAAAGCAGGAGCAATATAATACTTTGTTTTCTCACAACTTATTTTCTTTCCTGATGGTTGTGACTTGAGCCCAGGCCAAGAAGGGGGAAATGTTACTTTTTTCCCTTTTTTTTTTTTTTGGTTTTGTTTCCTTGTTTTTCCTACCTGGTTACTGCTGTGTGTTAGTATCATCCTTCTGTTCTGAATAAGTTATTGAAAGGAGAAATGGATCAGGTGGCCCTGGTAGGAGTTAACACATGTGCTGAGATCCACAGCAAGTTTTCACTTTGAAAATAGTGACTGAAGTTTGCTACATGATATCACACACCAGAGGAAATGACAATAAAAATGGTATTTCACTGTACTCTTGTTGTGGGTTTTTTCTGTTCTTTGAGAGACAGAGAAGAGTGTTCTTGCCTCTCGGAGTCCACAGCTGGCTCAGTGACTTTCCCATGGTCTTGCAGGCGGCCAGCAGCAAAGTCAAGAATGGCATTTTAGTCTCCTGATTTTTAGCCTTGTGTCCTAATCTGTTATATCAATCTTTCTCTCAATACAGGGTCACCTGGTGTTTCCTGTGTCATGAAAGTGACATACACAGCTGTGTTCTCCTTGTACTGCTTTGCCTTTTGCTGAAGTTAGAGCATGTATGTTCCTCGCTCATGTACATGGCCCTATCTTCAACTGGGATTCCAGAACAAAAGCAGGGATTAATCTTTTAAATGAGAATATGTATTGTTACTATGAAGCCTGGACTTGAAAACACAAGGACAACTGACAGTATTTCAGTAGCAGATCTCTTCCTTGACTTCGCCAGAGTGGTCTTTCCTTCTAGTTATCTTAACTGGATTATTTTCTACCTTTCACTAACTTTAATTGCTATGGGTGGAAAGTAGTTGAGCTGCTCACAGCACAATATTTAAAGGTTTACAATGTATATTAAGACTCTGTTGCTTTCACAGCACCTTTTTTTTTCTTTTTTTTGATTCCTTTATCCAATTCAGCCTTTTAAAAATCCAGAGTCCTGACTGACTCGCTGGGAAGTAAGTGCGAAAGGCCAGAATGGCATTTGGGCAATGGCTCAGGCGTGCAGTCACTTACCTTCCCAAAGGCTTTGCTGTATCTTAGAACAGTGTACGCATTGCTCTGGTATATCCTCAGACCTTGAAGATGTTTTTGGGCACTCAGCCAAATCTAAATTATCATGACCCTTAAAAACTGGTTGGATCCCACTATAGTTTGCAGTAATTTGTTTTTGTATAGCAGTGACTAATTAAGGCAAATACCATCTGAAAAGCCTCTTTAAATTTCAGAAAGAAAGGGTCTTATTTTCTCTAATATGTACTTTCCTAAGGCAAAGTGATTATAAAATCTGAATCTCCTGGAGTGATTTTTCCTCTCCCAAGAAAACCGATGTGAAATTCATGGAAGAGCTGCGTGTAGAGAATATACTGCTCTCAGCTTCTGAAGGGACACAAGTGCTGAAAGCAGAATACATCAGTAGTGTTAGGGAGGGCAACTGTGAAATAATTCTTGATGTTTTTAACTTGAGCAGGTGGCAACACCTGAAAAAACTAGTTTATGATTCAAGCAAAAAGTGATCCTGCTATTCATAATGGTTTGTGACCTGTGCATTAAAGGCATTTAATTTTCTTCTACTTTTGTCCCTTCTTTTTCTTATCTTCCCTCTTTTTTTTTTCTTTTTAATGAACTCCGTTCATCTGTGATATGATCTGAAAAACAATGAATACAAGGTGTGTTGACACGTTGGCATTCTTTGAGGTCTGGTGCCAGAAGGCTTTTGGAAAAATACCTAATTCTAGCACATACAGAAGGCCAGATCAAATATTAAATGGGAGTCTGCATTCATTTTCATCATGACAAACATGGGACAAAGTTCTGTTTTATAAAAGTGTTCTAGCTCAGATGGACTGTTGGGAATACTGCCCTTCTGGGGACGTTTGTATACAGAAGTTAGAATGGCAGGTTATAGGGTGAGATTGTCTCTATATACGTTGCTTTAAAGTTACAGTTATTTTACATAAACTGATGTGTCAGCCAGGGAAAACCAGTGAAAGGTGGATGGGTATCTGCAAGAAGCAGCGGTCTGGCTCCTGAGCATGCAGAGGGGTTGCAAGGTAGGATGGCTTTAGCACAGCCCCGACAGCTCACCCCTGATTCCTGCAAGAAAGGCAATGAGCTTGCAGTTGAGTCTTCCCAGTTCATGGCCCTGTTACGGACCCAGCCATTAAAAAAAAGGGTTTTTTTAAAAACTGGTGATTCATGAATGCTTGTTTGCAGTATGGCTGAAGAGCTGGCTCTTTATGAATGCCTAGCACACGAGTCCGCTGCAGTGCTCCCTGTATCGGCAGTCAGTCCTGTCTTAATGTATCAGATAAGCCTAACAGTTTACAGAGGGCTGAGGAAATTCACTTAAGGATGGGTAAATACTGTTTGCCTTATCTCTGCTAACCTAAACAGTTTCTCTAAATGGTTGGTGGTAAATGATCTTGACTAAGTTCTATGAAAATAAAGTACTTAATTTTAAATTAGTTCAAGAAGCCAGCCAGGGTTTACTTCTCTGTGACGGTAAGTTCTAAGATAAATCACAAAATGGGTGGTCTTGAGACAGGCTAATTAAATAGATTAGGAATATTAAACTCCAATTGAAATAACAAGATTTCTCTTCCTTAGTTATTGTTCTTAAGAGGCTAGCTGGTTTTTTTCCAGGCTTATATAACTTGGTGTCTTATTAAAGTTTTTACTACAAATTGTAACGGTTTCAGCATCCCCTCGGAGTGATTAGAAGAGCAATTTAAGGGAGGAGCTCTTGCAAACATCTGCAAGAGGCTGGAGTTTGTTACTTTGTCATTTTGTAGAAGCAAGAACAGATGAAAAGGCATTTTCCTGCTGACATCTCATTTGCTGCTCCGCGGTCAGCTGAAAGGATAATGAAGAGGCTCGGTGTCTTGGCTGTGAGGGAAATGCAAACCTTGACATTTTCTTGCAAAGGCTAGAAGATGACCTGTTTTTCTCAGGGTCTTGCCTAAAGCCAAGTACGGAGCGCTTGGTCAGTAACTTAATGATGTATTTTTGATAGTGTTGCCAGGTCTTGTTCAGCTCATGATGTCTTGCTGATTAAACCAAACTATAACTTTAATATTAAACTTTGTCATCCTCTTGCTTTACCGTTGTGGTACAAAGCACTAGGACCATCTCTGCAATCTATTTCCTCTTGCTTGGCTTAACTAGTGAAATCCTTTTGTAAAACCAATCTTGTTAAACCAATTCTGCTGCCACCTGTCCTTCTGGAGGGGACGGAGGGTGGCTGCCCAAGGATTCTGAATGACTGCCACCAGTCACCACTATTTTCTCAGGATGTCTTGGTTGCTGTTGCCCTCCATGTGAGAGGAGGAGATGCTGTTGGTAGCCTGCCCTGCTTAGGTAGTCAGTCACCCGCTGTACAGACCAAGCAGCTTCAGCATTTCTGGTACTGTTGCCATGATCCCTGTCAGGGCACCTCCCACTTACGGGTGGGAAGGCCTGCAGTCCTCTGTATGGTGTAGGATTCTTCAAAACCCTGTGCCAGTTTATAATGTTTTTCTTTTTGTAGGAGGAGGAAAGACAAGAGAAGCTGATAGTCTTCTGATCCGCCTTTTCCCTTCCCATTAGCTGATACAGGAGTTTCATCTGTGATACAAGGCAAAAGTCACAGTAGATAATTCATGAACTGAAGTTACTGTTAAATATCTATTCTAAAATGAAGAATCATAACAGCATTTTGTATAACATCTGAAATGACATCTGGAAGTCCAAAGGTATAGTTGTAGATGTGCTTGTCCCTTTTTAGTAGCTTTTGTGTATTTGAAAAATGGCAGTAACTTCTTTAAAAGGTGCTTCTTTGAGTCGAACATTACAGCTTTATAAATGACTGACCACAGTGTATGAAATATGATATTCTCCAAAGATAAAGTGTAAGAAAGAAGTCATAATCATTTTCTAAAATCAGTAAAGGAGTGAGTAGTCTTGCTATAATCTAGATTTGCCTTTCAAATCTTAATATTCTGTTATCTTTTGCATTCATGCAGTAATTGCTCCCCTATGCTAGAAAGTTCTGAAGGGTTGCAGAGCTGTGCTTGCGCAAGAACATTTGTCCCTGGGTAGGGAAGTTTCCTTGCAAATCTCCTTACTAGTATTGTTCAAGCAGAACTCATCTCCAGTTGTATGCAGAGCAGAGGCTCTTGTGACTTTTAAAAATAATCCTTACTGTTTATGAATGCAGCAGTGAGAATGAGGCCTCTGGAAATAGATCCAAATAGATCCAAATTCATATTTCTGGGTAGGAGCATGTGATGTTTTATGGTGGCTTTTTAAATCTGATGTCTTGAGAAAAGCAGCTGCATTACCTCTAGCATCACTCAAAGGGCTCCAAAATTGAACTAGCCAGACATGCTTCTTTTACTGGTATTTAAAGACCAATGGCAAGCCTGCCAGTGTCCCTGGTCAGCTGAATTTCACCCAGCTGAAAATCCCAGTGCTGTTCTCAGTTTGCAGCGGAGAAAGCTGAGCCACTGGCCAGACTGTTGCCTGCTGACCTTCTGTGGTGATTTCCACCTTCCCTGCAGCTCGTTGAGGGCTGAAGGATTTGGTCCATTTGCGGTAGTAGTATTCTGTAATGTTGAACGTCCTGACTTAGAGGTTAAAAAGTAGAAGGATGTACACCTGGGCTTCCAGGTCTTTTCACATGCATCTCTTTTGTTTGTTTGGGGTTTTTTTGAGACCCAAATAATGCAGCCTGAACAAAAGTTACATTAGGTCTAATGATTTGTGCCCGATTAGAATAGTAATTTTTTAACATAAGAGTCCAAATGTATGTTGGAAATACAGTAAGGGAAACTGTAGAACTCAGAAGTGGAAGAACCAAAAATGACCAGAGCTCTCTTTTCTACTGGAATTACAATGCTGGGAAAACTTCTCATAGTCACTGACTCTTTCCTTTGAAGTCCAGAAAAAATAATTACACTACTTGTGCAATATGAATAAATTTCATATAATGTAATTTTTCTGTGATGTATGTAAAGACAGATGCTGTATGTAAAGACAGAGTTGATCACTAAAGCTTATAGGACAAGAATCTGATGGATATTCCTTATTTCTGTATCTAATAGCTTAAAGATCCATTGGGGTGTGCTAACAGCAAAACACAAACCAATACGTTTATCTCAGGCTAATGTAGCATCAGCTACTATACAGTGTATTGTACTCTTCCAGACTAATTTGAAAAGTGCAAAACTCCTGAAAGGATGGAGGATGCATGGGCAGGTGTGGGATGGCAACCGCCTTCCTCTGCATCCCAGAGCTCCCCGCCAGTCCTGTGGTTGGGTGGGAAGCTCATCCAAGGACAGAGCTTCAGTGATCGTAGCTGAGCTGTTCCCAGGCATCTCCCACCCTTCTCTGGAGACCAGGGTGTGCTCTGGTGCCTGGCCAGATATTATTTTGGGCTATGAATTCAGACAGCTAGGCAGAGGCTTCTCCCACACCTGTGTGTGGATAGCGCTTCAGTAGATTTCCTCGCTTGTTTTTTCTTTTAAATGTGGAAATGTTTGCCCAGGCCGCAGAGTTGAAACTAGGCCCCGTCTCTTGGTAGACGGCCCTGTGCCACGGAGCTGTGGCTATGCAGCTTTAATTACAGTACAGAGGGAGTGCATGCCATAAGGGAGGGAGGGTCAGTGCCTGTATGTGGTGCATACTGTTTATCAGCAATGCCAGTAAGTTACATGCATGTTGCCTTCAGTATTATTGCCAAGAGGTGTCAAGCTGAAGGCCCTACCCCAAGGGAGGGAGCGGGATGATGACCACAGTGTACAGCTCTGCTGGCACCACAGCAGAAGGCTCCTGCTTCTCTTGAGGACATTTCCAGTTACCTGATCTGCCAAACCTTTGTCTTTCAGTTGTTCAGGTTAACACAGATGCTAACCTGCTCTCAGAGCAGTTTTGGGTGTTATTAGTTTCAGATTTGTGAAATCTTTCTGCTTAATAAATTTTTACTGTGTGCATTTCACAGCTGGGGTGTAAAGACCAGACTCTGATAGCGACAGCCTCAGGGAGCCTTGGCGTGGCGCATGTAATGAATGAAAAACCTGGCTTGATCCAAAAGTTGGTGTTTGGGATAGCTCTTTGTTCAGTCTGCGTGAATATCAGATCTCACCTTTACTGTGCTCAATAAAGCCTGAATAATTCATGCAACTCTGACTAGTGGTTGACAAGAAGAGGAGGAAGCAGTGCTTTTGTGTTTCTTGTGACTGCTGAGATGGCTACTTGTTAAGAATTAAAATGAAGTTCCTAAAAAAACCCACCCCAACCCAACAACCTGAGAGTAGAAAAATTATTTCAACTGGTATTGCTAGATATTTTTTTCTTTCTTGCAAGTGGACTTGCAAACCTCATGAAACAGAAATGTAGCGATAAGAAATAGAAACCATTGAAAAGGAAGACATTATTCATGTGTTTCCTGTTTTATTATTATTTTGTCTTTAACTTAATTTGGCAGTGGCAAGATTCACGTGACCTAAAACATCCTTTTGAAGCAAATTTGCCAACTTGTACAACTGTGCTTATTAGTTCTCCATTTTGAAGAAATTCTGAGTGCATTCGTGAAGAGGCTTGCTTTCAGTATGACACAATACATTGTGAATTATCAAATACTGCTTTATTTTACTTATGAGAAATGAAGTATGTATGTTTTTATTGAGCAGTCACCAAAATGATGGAGAAAGTCTGAGTGAGGTAGAAGGAGGAGGAGATGAATTCTGCTGGCACCGCTTCAAAGCGGTGGGATCAAGGCAGCTTCCCAGGCCCACATACATGTCCCAGTTACATCATCATCATGACTCCATCTCCGGATGACAGGTGATGTCTAGCATCTTTTTCCCAGACCCCCTTACGCTGTGTTTTCCAATGTGAGGAAGCTTGCCAGTGGTGTTTGGGAGGGTGCCTGGGTGCTGTGCACCCTTGCCCTGGCTGGGGGTGCTGGCCCCTGGCAGGGTGGGGTGTGCTGCAGAAGGCACCTGCATCTGGGCTGCCTCACAAGCTCTCCTTATTGAAGAAGAGGCACTGAAATGTGTTCTGTGCAGGAGATGAAAGGTGTGAGGGAGTTTCCATGTCATGTGGAAGGAGCTAAGGGAAGGGATATTATTCATCATCTTCTTGTTTGAAACCCAGAAGCAAATCTAGGGGGTCATAGAGTTAAGAAGTTATACCAATAATGGGCATTGGAAAGAAGAGCTGAGCATTCATATGCAGAAAGAGCAACAGGAAGATATGCACAGCTCCTGAAAAGTCTGGCACTTGTCCTACTGAAGCAATCTGTATAATGTTACAGTAGACTGCTGACACTACAGAACTTCGATAGATTAAACTGCAGTTTGTTTATATAGATTTTTCTCTAAGGTTCAGTGATTCCAATTGAAGGTGTACGTCTTTAATTAAATAAAATTTTCATCTTTGTTTACAAAGCTTGTGCGGTGCTAAAGCTGAAGAGTAGTTGCTATCGTGGGACTTACACAAAAAGCAACTTACTGTTTAACTTTGCAAACATGAAGTAGCTCCACAGTCAAGTAAATAGTCTTCTAATCTACACAGATGTGTTCCTGCTTTATTTGGAGTACTTGGATCAGTTAGCATAGTTTTATTACCTGTGTATTTTATGTGCTCAGGAAGGGTGGGTGGTTTTTGTTTTGGTTTGGATTTTTATTTCGTTTAGAGCAGCACGTGGCTTTGGGAGAGTTGCCGTACGCCTGTAAACTTGAGGAGGCTGCAGCTCATGAGTTCCATTCCTAAATGGTGACGACTTCTCCAGATATCTTTTTGGATCCTGCTTATTTACGTACTTTTGGCAATGAGAATGGTGGGGTTTTGGTTTTGTTCTGGTGGTTTTGTTTTAGGATAGTAAAGAGGCCCTGTTCAAACTCTGACCACCAAACTAAACATTAGCATTAAAAGTCTATCAAGAAAATCATTGAGGAAAGAGGCATTCAGAGTGACAAGGTGAGATTAGTTTGGTTAAAGCAGTTGCTGAAGAAATTATTTCTTTCCATTGCCTGAATGATCACAGGCAATGCTGCAGTCCACTGAGAAATTAGGCTGAAATGTTGAGCTAGGCTCAGTTGTTTGCTGTCAGGCTATTAAGTTAATTCCTGGAGGAGGCTGGCTCGGGTTGTTTACTAGTCGATATTCTCGTTATTCATCCTCCATTTGTTATTGTCGAAGAGGATAATTCGAGCATTTTGGGAAGAGAAAGCGGGAAGGGATTATAAACAGTTAGGAGGACAGATTCAGAATTTCAGATGATGAATTGGAAAAATGGTCAGAAATCGATGAGGTGAAATTTAATAAAGACAGCTGTAAAGTGTTACACTTAGGAGAAATCAAATGCACCAATATAGATGGGCCAGGCAGCATGCTGGCCGGGAAGGACTTGGGAATCACAGTGGATCACAAACTGAATTTATCAGGGTTGGTGTGTGTAACACTGAGATTTCATTAGTGCTCTGTAGGTGATGAAACATGTCAGATAAATAGCATAGGAGGTAATTATTCTTCTGTGCTTAGCACTGTGTGTTTAGCCTGTGTATTAGACTTCTTAAAGAAAGATGTTGTGGATAAAGGGTGTGGGATCTCAATGGCACTGTCAAGGATGCAGTGCTGGAAAAACTCAGGCTTTTGAGAAAATCTGAAGGCCTTGAGTTTCCTTAACCTAAAAACCAGAAATATTGGGGAATGCCAAAATCTTGAGTGTTGTGAACAAATGGTGTAAGGAAGAGAGAGATCAACTGTTCACTTCTACTGAGGCTGAGACTGAAATTATTTTAATTTGCAGTGGAGGAGCTTTAGATTACACAGGGTAGAAGTTTTCCAATATTGGACTTGTTTTAAGGACTGGAAGAAATTCTCCAGAGGCTTATCAGAGAGATATGAAACATCAACACCACTACAAAGATGCTCAAATAAAAGCAGGCCTAAGTAGGTAAGCCCCTCAGTCCCTTAGTTGTGATACAGCATAGGAAAGGAGATTGTAGCTGGACTCTGAAAACAACTGAGCAGCGACTTAACCCTGCTGAGAGCCTGACAGCTCAGCCTCAGAGCCGAGCTGACGTAGCCAGGCGTATCTGGTTCTGTTCATGTAGCTGCCTGGGATGCTTCCACAGAGAAATTATGCTGCATGTGGTAGAGATGGCCTAAAGAAGCCAGGGTCTGTCCTGGAGGCAGGGACTGGTATCAGGCAGCACTTCTCAGCTTTCCTAGTCCAAATGCATTTTTTCTATTAAAAATTCTCATTAGAGTATGTAGTTCTTGGAGTGGGGAGGGGTCTTCATGCCTCACTTGTTTACTGCAGTGTTTCAACAGTGAGATACACCTCGCAGGTTGGGAAGAACAGGCATGGATGATCCCTGGGAACTATTTTTTGAGTTCTGTTTTTTCTGTCATTCACTGTTAAAATAACCAGCTCTTTGTGTAATTCAAGACTGTGTGCAGTTGATTGAGCCTGAGAGCGTACCTCTTTCTCATTCAGTTTATTTTCTCTGTACACTAGCTTCCTTCAGGACAGCATCTTTCATCTACCTAGTATTAACATCAGTAATACTGCTTTTAAGATGATGTTAATGTTTGCTTATACTCTTGCCTACAAAGATTATGTTCGCTTTTCTCTCCAGTAACCTCTGAACTGCGTTTGATAAGCTGGTGTGATGCATGCTTAGGTCTATTACTCACTGAAGTCAATCTTGTGTTGAAACCACCCAGGAAAAAAATATGATGCTTTTTCTTTATTTCTTTCTAATTCTCCGGATTCTTTAGTCATGGAATTTCAGGTTGTTGGGATTTATATCATCATTTTGACTTTGGTAAAACTGCAAGCAGCTATGCAATGAATTGAAGTTCTGTAGCAAGTGTTAGTTTTATTGCTTCCCTTTTTATTTCTGAGAAGTACAGCGTGTTCTTCTGGGTTCCCTCTGTGTGTGTGTGAATACTTTAATTGGATAGTTTTCATGTTCTCTGAATAGTACCAACTGATTATTTCTTGGATGTTTTTCAGCTTTATCTAATGGTCCATTTCAAAGTTAGGAAAAGGAATACATGAGGATTAGCTTGCAGCTTTAAAACACTTCTCAGATTCATAAGGAGCCTTTAGTTTAACAGGTTCAGGAGTGGGCTGCAGTGTCCACACCTGAGCCAGCACGGGTACCCCTACCAAGGGGTAGCTTCTCAGCCAGGTGAATGTGCATACCAGAGGTTCCATGGTACCAGAGCTGTGGTGGTTCCTGTACCGAGCTGGCACATTGAGATGTGGCTGGGGAGTCTCTGCAGGGCCGAGCTACCTGTCTCGGGCATGTTCTCCAGCTCTGTAGCTGCAGTACAGGGAAAAGCAGTCTGCCCTTTGCCATCTATTTGGCAGGACTACAGATTTTGAGCCAACTTGACTACGTTAACTAGTGTGTTTGGAGAACTATTGGGTGGTAGCTAGAGTAAAAATGGTTTTCTTTTTCAGACTAGATCTATCCAGCTGTACAGAGCACTATACTCAGACAAAGTGTTGCTTTCTGCTCTGACTTGTGATAGCAGCTGCTTGCACTGATGAGTAAGGAGTCTTTTTTTTTTTTTTTTTTCCCCCACCCCACTGCTGGCCTTAAACAACAGAGCAGTAGATTAAAGAATATCATGGAGGGGGTGGAAATAATCCTGATTATAGATCATAGTGACTGTTTTTCTTTTTGAAATATGCTTACTATTTTGGAAACGAATGTTTTAACTCTTGCACACAAAAGGGGGGTTGAAAAAAATTCAGGGAAAAGGAAATGAATAGGTTTTGTAGATGTGTGGAGCTCTAGTTTTATTGGAAGTTGGCTCTTGAGTCTGGTGAGGTGCTATTGAAAATTAGAAGAACGCTTATTTTTTAAGTTAAGGATGGAAGATGAATCTGAGCCTTCTGTGAAGTGAGTTTGTTCTTGAGGGTGGAGGAAAGTGCATGAATGAAATAATGGTATTTATAATAATTCAGACAAATTGGCTTTTTAACTCTGTTCATGTAATTTGCGGAGGCTAAAATTTTGAAATGCTGGTATTCTTGTAAATTTAACATTTTCTATAAGGGTATGATTTTCAACGTACTATGAACATGAAATTTGTGCCTTTATTATTTTATTTTGGTCAAGTGAAAGTGTGCAAAACCAAAACACTGGCTTTCAGCACTGAGGCCATTGACCATTTATATCGGTCTCAGGGAAGTAGAGTTAAAATGTCACGTACAGAAGGGACACGTGTTCCAGTCGATTTACAGGAGAGGATTAGTAGAATTTAGCACAGTGTAATTTCCAAGCTGCTACTGTTAATTCCTCACTCAGGTGCTTCTTGAGGAGATGGGATCATGTCATTTGGAAAACCTTGCATTGGGCAGCTGCACCTGGTGGTATTCAGACTTCT
The DNA here is from genome assembly GCA_013400835.1 of Zapornia atra. NCBI lineage: Eukaryota > Metazoa > Chordata > Aves > Gruiformes > Rallidae > Zapornia > Zapornia atra. Next base: position 30,109 of record VZTU01019125.1, read on the forward strand.
GGCATGAAATGAAGTCTGGTCTTAATCCCTACAGTTTCTCATTTTTGGGTTCTGTGTATCTCCATTGTGGATCTGATTGAATGCTTGATGCAGTTGCCTATGGGTTAAAGATTATGTTGGAAGTCCATCTTTCTACTCAGAGTAAAATGAATAGTGCAAAGGTGTTCCCAGGTAGCTGCAAGATCTATTTTGTGGCAATCTTTGAGATGTAGCTTAAATGATAGTGACAGTAGTCTTCCAGTGAGCTCTTTCAGTGCACTTTGTCAGCAGCAAGGCTGACAACTAGGCACTAGCACTAGGCCAAACTAGGTACTAGCCTAGGCTGTTTTAATTTCATTTCCTTCCCCTACAGAAGTTTCTCATGCAGTTTTCCTCAAGTGAAAATAGCTTTACTAATTGGCAAACATGACCGTTAGGGCTCCCTTTGCTTCTGGTTAGTTCTTTTTCCTTCAATGTGTGAAAATATTAACTTCACTGTTCACTGTAATATAGAAATGTTTTTTCAGAAAAACTCAAATATTTAGACAGCTGTTTCCTTTATTCAGTCCAGCATTAAAGAGGATATTTTTACTACCCGACACTGTGCTCTTACACTAACTCATTAATTCATCTGGCTTGTTTTGCCTTCTCTGTGCTAAGACAATTGGTTTGTGATAGTCTGTTCTCCTATTTCTCTGCAGTGCTTTCCGCTCCCACGGTATGAGGCGCAGCAGGTATTTCATCAAGGGATTTGGCTTGTGTAATATCAAATGGGGTCAGAGATTGGACTCCACTTCCCTGAAAACCTAAAGTAATAATTTTCAGTGTTGTAAATCCAGGCTTCATAAATATTTTATACATCTCTGAAATAGGCTTGTTGCACTCAAGCGAGGCTAGTGTTCTCTTACCAGCCTCGGTGGAGCTCGGTGTGGGTTTCCACACACCAACACTTCTGAAAAGCTCCCTGCGTAAACACACCGAATACTTTCCACGCCAAGCGAAAGGTGCTTGTTATTTATCATCCAGTAGGATTTTATGTACTGGGAGTATCTGCTAATTTTGCAGCATCTAAATGCTACTTAAAATATGCCACGTGCTTTAATAAACCACTTTAAACTTAGTACTTGAGACATGCTCTGTCTTTTCAGCTGGTGCATCTTTATGCATCCAGGAGTCAGGCAAATCTGAGGCACCTCCTGGTAGAGGTTTGCTGAACTCCTTTGTGAGTGACATTTACTGTCAGTCCTGCTTTGGACACGGTGTACTTAATGACACCTTGCAGCCACCAATGCAGTTACACAGGAAGGTTTTTTACCCATCATTCTATGTAGGCTAAATACTTCTCTGCAGCATGTGTTCTAGGCTTTCTGAGTTACTAAAACTTTTCATGGTTTGAGAGATATTTCCTCGTGTTTACAATGTTATAGAACTCTCCAAAAAACCTCTTTATGGCATGCAGAGCTTGTGTCTGAGCTGTATGCAATGCTGGGCAAACAGTACCACGCTCCCCAAAATGGGGCTTTCTCAGCCTGTAGCTTTCTGTTCTGTGAGGTGGTGAAGCATGGAGTGAAGTTGCTCAGTGCACAGTATCTATATTTGCCCGAGACTGCTCTGTATAGCATATTCATATGGCACAAGCACGTTTATATGGTATAACCTTGTATGTGTTCAACTTCTTTTCCACTTCTTGGATAATTTTAGGAACAGTGGCAAATTCAGATAATGGGCTTTGTAGCGTTATCATGTGCCAGAGGTGCTCTCCTGGTGGTTCTCTCCTTATCGTAATTAATCTTAACTATTGATGTCCAAAGATGAAGAAAAAGTGTCTTGTAAATTTTATTTATTTTTTTTAATCTTCCCAGTTTCTTGTTTTCCTCAGGTTTCCTTAACTATCCTTGTTTTGTCCAGATAACTATTTATAGCCAGTATCTCTGTTACTGGGAGGACTCAGCTGGCAGGGCTGGGGGGGGATTCCTGGAGGTGACATCATTGCGTCTGCACAGCAGTCTCCTGCTGGCATGGCAAGGAGGGAAAAACCCTTTACTACAGATGAAATAAGAGAGCTTAAAATGCCTTTTTTAGAGAATATGTGCTAAGACATAATATCTTACTTGCCTCATAGTGCCTGAATAAATAATATCTTAAAACTCCCATTTGCAGGCTTGGTCTTGAATTTTTAAGCTGTCCACCCACTCTTTTCTGGCCTGAAGGCTCCTTTGTATTTCTTTTTAAGTGGAACTTAAAAGCTTTTTGAAGCAAACAGAATAGAGAAGAAATTTTAATTTCCTTGTCTTCCAAGAGCAAGACTTGGATAGAACTGGAGAAGCTTCATTGTGACAGTTAAAAGCGTCTTCAGTGGCAGGTAGGGCTAAGGGGGATACCTGTTTTATTGTCTTTTTGTCCTCTTCCACACTCAGCATCCCTCCTTTTACATACCTGAAGTGAATTTACATGAAGCATATATGTAGCTTATTTGCTATCTGTGGCTTTTTTATGAGGAAGAACAAGGCTTTCGGGAGGGGGAGTTGGGAAATCAGCATTTTATCCTGTGCTTGGTATGCAATAAAATGGTGTTTGAGAAGAGGTATGTATGAACCTCATTGTCTGGGAAAATCCAAGTACCTGAGAAACAAGGATAAAATCTTTTTGTCCCCTCTTGCAGATAAAGATTTGGAGTGGACATGAGTTTTTTCTTAATTATATTTATACTTTAAAGGATAACTCCACAACATGAAGTGGTATGGGATCCAGCTCCCTGCACTTGAGGTTTGCCTTTGCTACAGCCCTGAGTGCAGGAAACAGGTATGTGTCAGAGAGACGGTGACCAAGTAGCAAAAGCTACTTGGGATCCCCAAAATGATTTTTCAGTCGGGCAGAGCTGGAGCAGAAGCTGATGAGCTGTTGAAACTTGAGCTCAACTGTATCCCCACTTCACTTGCCTGAGTGTCAAAACATTTGAACTCAAACCCCCCCTCCCCCTTTGTTGATTCCCAGTGGTCCAGCAGACTCAAGGTTAAGATGCTGCTTGCTCTAGAGGTTTTAGTTGTGGGTCAGGCTAGGGGTACAGCTGTAGCTAAAATGCAGATGAAACAAGGCCTTTTAAAAATAATATACCTACAGTGACCTGCGCATTTTGCAAATGCTTCCATGAGAAGAAAGTAGCTTGGGAGAAGTGCTGTTTAAAAGCACACCGGTCACTGATATGATTGATGTTATGATATTTACTGTTTCTGGCTGGACCAGGACCAGAAGCACACACATACTTATCAAATGGAGGCATTTAGCAAGTTCCTCAAAACAGTGTGACTCCTTGCTTCCCTCTGCAGTTTGGTTCCATTTTGAGGGATTGAGTGATCAGCTTGTCTAGGAAAAAAACCACATTGTGTTCAGAATGTTCTTACAAACATGAAACTACTGGGCATGTTAGGTTTTGTTTACTTTAAAATGATGGATTCTTGCATCCTGATTTTTGTGTGAATCTCCACAGCAGACAGCTAATGGTGTGGAGTGGAAGAGGTGTTCCACGCAGCAGCTGGAGGGCTCCTCCTGCTCCTGTCTTTCACCTACAAAACCAAGGGGAGGGAAGAAAGCAGATTTCTTGGCTCAAAGATATACAGGGGTTTTCTAAAGGCAAAAAAGATTTTGGCCACAGCCATAGAAAACTGATCCTGAGATACCGCTGATTAAGTGCTCTTCTCAGAGAAGCCTGAACCCTCTCGCAGGTGACAGCTGACCTACTTATTCAGGCCCAGCAGAAGAGCAGTGGCCAGCCCTGGTTCCTGTGAGGGACAGGGACGCGTGGCCACCCCGCAGCGACCCTGCCCAGACTGTCTGCCCAACAAAAAATCAGCTGTCTCCTCCATGTAATTAGTGGCAGTGTTTAAACCAGCGCACTGGCACTGGTTTGGCACTTTTAATAAAAGCCCTTACCCAAGGGAGGAGAGATAAAAGGGGCACAGTCTGCCAAGTGCCTTGGTGGTTTAAGCTTGTGTAAAAGGCAGGTATCTGGTGGCTGAGTGGTTGTAGAAGGAAAGAGAGCTTTCTGTGTTGATGATACCACTTAACAGAGTGACTTGCATATCCTGTAAAATATATTTATTTAAAATGTCAGAATAAAAAACTCACTTTGCTTTGTCCCTTTTTAAACTTCTCCAAATAAGACTTCCTTCCTTTAGGTAAAGTGCGTGTTCAGACTCCTGTACTACCAGTCAGTCATAATTAACTCTCCTCTCTTAACTTGCTAATTGCTTCAAAGAACATATTAATTCCCATCAGATGTTAGCAGAGACTTGTCACTCTGGCATCCTACTTTACTTGTGTTCGGAGTTGCAGTGGGAGGAAGAAGGACCAAGCCTGTGTATCAGTATGATTTTTGTTACTGTTACTTGTATGCTGGTCATTTAAGTCAAGTGAAATTGGCAATGTATGGCATGCCTTGCGCTCGCTCTGGCAGCCATCCTGAGGAAGGAAAACAATTAGTTCCTCTTCATATCACTGGGCCACGAGTCTGTGCTTGGGGCTGAGTGTGCGTTGGAGTGCTTTCTTCAGCCGGGGCCATTAGTCATACCATGCAGCTCAGTCGTTTTCTCTGTGAAGGACTGATGTTTTTATGAACCTTAAAATAAAGGGAGTAATGGCTGCATACAGTGCAGCTTCTTCATTTTTATTTTTTTTTTCTGGTTAGGCTTTTATCCTGTTTCTGTGAGAAGAGGTAAATAAGCAGAAAGACAAATGCAGCAGCCCAGAGCACGTTTTTTACTGGTGCGAAGGCCAGCATTCCCTAGCTGGGCTTGTGAACGTGTGGAAACAGGGTAATACTGCCTTCTAAAATATACTCCAATGTGCATATGCAAATAGATCTGAAATCTTGTTTTGTTAAAAAATTCCGCTAAGGCCCTTTTGTCCTTGATGGCGATTTTGTGGAGTCAAGATTTTGAGGGGTTTGACTAACTTGAAAACAGTATTAACATAAAGCAGAAGACAAACATGTTTGTCAATTAGAAAAGAAAAAGAAAGCTAAATATTTTCAACACCTGTTAAAGGCAGCTCTTTGCACTAGTTGCTTGAGTTAATGTACGCATTGTGCCATGTAAAGCAGCTCATGTTGGTGTCCAGGTGCAAGCAGCTGGTCTGGGCTCCTGATTTCAGCCCTGATACGGCATATTAACTTCTGACTGTTCAAAGGGTAGATGTCAAGTTTGGAGATATTACATAGGAGGATTTAATTTTTCCAGTTATTGATGTAATGAAGTGGGGTTTACTGGTTTGCTTGTTGTTTGGTTTTTTTAGCATGATGTTGAGGATTGAATGATGGTGGGAAAAATAGAATAAAGCAGTTAGTAGTGGTCAGCTTACCTGAGAATTAAAGTTGTTTCTCATTGCCATAGCAGTTTTGGTGTGACTTTTCTTATTATGCTTTTATTTTAAAACAACATCTGCATGTTGTGTCAGAACTTCAGGATCGCATTCTGTGGATGATTAGTACATCAGACCGCAGCTCAGGTGTATGTGATACTTGATTGATAGTGCTGGTTTTCCTTTTTTGACTTTGCTGTTTAGCTGCCAGGCTCTGACAACGTGGGAATGAACTGAGAAACGGTCATGCCACGGGTTAACACTGCCACTCCTCTGGTTCTCTGGGTTGACATGATTCCAGTAAGTCCATTCACTCTCTTGAATGCTGAGACGCGAAAACATCCAACACGGTGTAGACAAAGCTGCAGTAGACTGCTTCAAGCACCAGAAAGTGGTCGGCTACAGAATAGTTCTTGAGGATTAATTTGTTCGTGATGAGTTCCCAGCAGGTTCACACCACATGACCTCGACCCATCCTGGTGCGAGGAGCTGGTGGCATTGTGGTAGGTGTGACAGGCCACTTGCTCCCGGTTCAAGATCACTTAAAGATGGCAAGTCAGTGGTTGCTTCAAGGTTTTTCTTCCTAGCAGCTCCAACTTGTCTCAACCTCAAGTGCGAAATGCAAGAGTAGAAAGTAATTGAGTCAGTGAGCTTTAAGAGGTGAATAACAAAGTCCTAACCAGTCCTGTCTCATTCAGCCACCCACTGCCTTTTTCTTTGGTGGAATTTGAATGCCACGTGTAATATCCAATGTATGTATTTATGGGAGGTGGAAGAGGAATCCTTGGGTGTCCCAGGCTATTGCGTTCATTCCTATCTGTAATATCCCTCTACACAGTGGCATCATGTCACAAGGTCTGTATGGCTCTGAAGGCAGTGTTTGACTATTACACATTCCTTGCACACAACAACGAAAACCCATAAACTGTAAAATGGTTATGTCTTAGCATCTTTTTTCAACTTCATTTCTCCCATTCTTTCTTCAAAAATCAAGGGATATTTTTTACAGTAGAGCTGTTGATTATGTATAATGTTGATTATCTATTGTATAATGTGAGTGCAATTAGTTAATAGTAGTATGTAAACTTTTAAATATTATTTCCAAGTGTCACTGTACCATCTGCGATACTGAAATACAGTAGCTAGCTGCTGACCCTCAGGCGTCTTTGTAGAGTTGGAATTAAGTTTTTTGGGTGTATGTGAGTCAAGCCTGCTTTTATTCAAATAATGGCTGTATTTCAAGTCCTGCAGTCACTGTTGAGGTGCTGGCTTCTAATTTTCCACATCCTGTAATAATGTGTCCTGTAATATTAGATCAACATTGTACTTTGTGCTGGAAGGGGAAGAACCTACATGAAATTTCTGGTAATTAGCCCACATATTTTGGGCCATCAGGTGTAGCCTTCCCACCTTCCAACAAGTGTCTTAGGGTAGTTTTCAGCATATTGCTGAGCATATACTAACCCATAAGGAATGTTATTCTAATAAAGAATAATAAAAAAATGGGTAAAGCATTCTAATTGCAAGTAAGCAACTTTTATTTAAGAGTTCTATTCTTTAATAGAGTTTTGTTTTGGTTTTAATGTCTTGCCATATTCTGTAGTTAGAAGTTGGCATTGTCTTAAAGAGCAGAGCACTATACATTAAATGTTTTCTCTCTAGTTGGGGAAAATTGGACTTTTGAGTGCAGCCATGGCAAGGTTGGGAGCACCTCTGTAACAGTCCTCATGCACGGGGCCCTTCTGCAGTCAGGTTTTGGGATTGTTATGACAGTGGGTGCGTTGACAGTAAAAATAACTGTAGGGAATGATGTTGGAGTTGTACTAAAACTACTTTGTATTTGAGGATTTGCAGATAGAGCATTCAAGGAAAAAACACTCTGTAATTTTTGCAAAGCACGAGATTTTATTTCCCTGAGGAGCGAGGGCTGTTCAAGTGTGTGGTAGTGGGGAAAGGGGCTTGTCGGAGAGCAGCGCTGCCGCTCCTTCCAACAGCGTCCTTGGAAAACCCACAGAGCTGAGCTACCAGCAGCTAAAAATTGGCAAGAGGCGTGGGGAGAGAGGGGATATTGCTTACCTTGACAAGGACATGAACATTGTCTAACAGTGCCACCCAGTGATGTCTGCCATAACAGCACGGGAGAACGAGGCACTCTGTGCGTGTGGGAAGGGGGACAGGTGGGGGGTCCAAGCCCTGTGGACACGAAGCACGAAGCCACATGCAGTGTCAGCTTTGCTATTTCTTCAGCCACCTTTAGAGTTGCATGTTTACAGTGAGCAAAATGAAGCTACCTGTTGACAAGATGCAACTACTCCCAGTTCTAGGGGTGTGTTATTTAGATAGGCAGATGTGGGATTAAGGTTTGTAGCAAGGTCCTGGAGAGATGATTTTTGGAGTGTTCAAAATGCATTTAGTTTCATATGCCTTGCTGGCACATGGTAGTATTAAACTGACAGTGCAGTCCCACGCCTGTAAGCATCATGAGAGCTCGGTCTGACTCTCTGTGTTAGTAGTCCATGTGTCCAAAGGACACAGTTGCTGTGAGACCTGGCTCAGTGGCCCAATGTGCCATTGCTGGGCTGTAGAATCAAATCACTGCAGAGTATTTCTTACTGATCTAAACGATAGATCAGGCTCTTGCAAACATGCTTATCTTTTTGTGGTTAGAAAAATATAAGGTAATTTCTGAAGTGCTACAGGAAAGAAGAGACACTTTACAGTATCAGCTTTATCTGGCATCAGTTCTTCTCTGCCTTCTGCTGTGTCTTACTAGATACTGTGCTGGAGAACAGCAAAATCTAGAAAGCTGGAGCATTCATCTTGCAAATGCTGAGACCAGGGTTGGAATTAGGCAGAACTGTGATGGCGTTTTTGTTTTGTTGTTTTTTTTTTAAGCTCTGGAAGCCACCTGAAGGGGTGGAAAGGTGACTGGTGTCTGAAAAGGGAGGCAGAGCATTTTAAGGCTGTAACAGCAACTACCACATTTTTTTAGGAAGGTAATGCAAACAGATTGGGTCGTTTTCACAAGCAAACTATTTGTATTCAAAACTTATCTTTTACTTAAAAACATGAAGTCAAAGATTAATGTGTATTTAAAAGAAAAAGACGCTTAACAGTGTGGTTGTGGTCTGAAACTATAAAGGATAGCTTTTATTATTATTCAACGCTTTCTTTAATTTCAAGCCAGATATAGTCAATAAAAGGCACTGCAAGGCTGCCGACAGATGAGCCGCCTTCTTTTATGGTTTACACTACTTAATAGTATTTGGCTCCACAGCATTTAGGAAAGAAATGGAAGAAATCATCCTGAGTATTGATGATATAACTAGTGAACTTGTATTAGCTTGCATGCTTTAATACATGAAATAAATTTGTTATTGCTTCAAACTGTAAAAGGTTAACATTTTACTATCACGAGTAGGAGTTGAATGTTCATGTATCAGGCTTCTTAGAAATACTTTGAAGAAAAGATAGATTAAATTGGATAGTTAACTTTTTTCAGAGGTTAGTGGTCGAGCTGCCAGTAAATATGCAAGCTAGTGGTATGATTTCAGAACAATGTGTTTGATTTTGGGAGGGATGTGTTTTGATAATGTTGACATATATAAAACAAATAGCCTTGAAAAAAGGAGTGATTCTTTTTGTTTGGGGTTTTTGGTCGGTTTTTTTTTTCATTTTCTTGATGATACAGAGAGAATTAAAAAAACCCAAAACTCTCAAAACTGGAGCCTGAGGTGAATTCATGTAGATCAGGCTTTTCTGCATCCAGTAGAACGTTGACACTGGTACCTGATCTCTAAAAGCTGCTTCTTTTTGAGACAGGGCTAAATCATCAATTTTTGTTTTGTAAGCTATGCAGAGTGAAAGTAGAAATTGCTTGTAGGCCTTTTTAAAACTCTCCCACCTTTTGAATTTCTGGATGATGTTCAAGACCTAAAGGGATGTCTTTCCTGCTCTTGTATTCAAAAATCTGCGGGTATAAGCTTAACTTGGCTTCTGTGCTGACTGCTTGGAATTAGACGAGTCCCTCAGTAAGTGGAGCGAACTCCTCTTGTGTTCCCAGGGAGCAGTGGTACCACAGGGAAAAATCCCCAGCCCACCAAGTTCCAAGCACTGCCTGAACGTGAGGCTGCCTAATCAGCTGGAAGCATGTGAGGAGGCTGGCACCGCTTGACTTGCGGAGAGCTGCTGTGAGCCTTTGTATGCTCCAATAAGCAGAATTTGACAGTTTTCATTTAGTGCTCCTCTCTTGCAGTTGTGGCAGGGTGGAAGAAAAGGCAGAATGTTAAAGCTCTGTATTACTTGGAAATCCAAAGGGACAACTGGGAGTGGCTCCTCAGTTTGGAACTGGGCTATCAAGTTTTTGGCGTATGAAACAAAATCTTAAACTAAGAAAGTGCTGATTATAGTCTGCCTAAGCCATTTTACTGGGGATGAAATTAAGTGGAGTCAATACTACTTTTGATGTTAAAACTTCCAGATTGATTATTCACTCTTGTAAATTGGGCAGTATAACTTGATGTACTAGCTAAACTTACCCATTTGACCGCATTTGGATAGCAGCACTGTTTTTAATCCAAGTTCTTGCATCCTAGAACTGGTTTGTGTTGGGTTTTTTTCATTAATGAAAAAGTGACGTTTTCAGTAACCCAACTTCAATACCATCTACTATACCATCACTGGTTCCTCTCAATGTAAACACTTGTTTCTAATGATAGTTGATATTTAATCTTTGGTGTGTGGATGTTCTGTGGTATTCTGTGTTAGTCATGTCTGAAAACCGCACTGTATAGGATTTGTTTGCACTCGTTTGTGTCAAAATACTTGGACCTGTAGATGTACTGTGAGCCATCTACATTCAGGGATGTGTTATAACTGCTCTCCCCATGTGACAGTCAAGATGCAGTGCTGGTTTCTCTACAGCAGGACTGTTACACTTTTGGAGTCCAGTGTTCATGTCTACATGTGAGCAAACATAGAGCTTTTCTGGAGCAAAGGCAGTGGTTCTGTTTCTTTTTTTTTTTTTTTTTAAACAAAATTTGTGCAATGGTGTATTAAAATTTAAAAGTATTTCTCCAGCTTGTGGAAATGATAGCTCTTTCTGCTGGGAGAAGAAAGATACAGGAGATCTCTTAGCAATGGGCTGTTTTGGTTGGGGTATTTTGGAGGTTTTTTTTTTTTTTTAAATAAACAATAGTCTTTTCTGTCACAGGAGCAAACATTTAGACTTAGTCTCACTGTCTGAATTCTGCTGCTTAGCTTTATTTTGGCATTTGTTCTAATATATGCTGTAACTGAAGTTAATCAATTTCCCCCCCCCTTGGATTCTTAATGTCAGATTTGCAGTAACATGCTGTGCATGTACCAGGACATGAGTGTGTGTAGGTGTTTTGGTCTGTGTTAGTTCTTTACTCAGATAATTGTTAGCACTATTTAAGTATTTGCTTTCCTAGCTTAGATTTGCTTGTTCCTGTTGGGTTTGAAAAAAAGTAGTGTGGTGCCATCTGTTCGCTTCAGACTGCGGTGTAGCTTGACCTTTATAATCCTTCTCAGATGTAGCACAATGCTGCCTTTGCTGGAAAGCGTTTCACAAGGGAGGCTGCTTCTCCTCCCTACCCATATAACAACAAACCTGGACAATTTTGCAGTTTTGTGGGGTTTAATTATTACTGTATGTTTTGCAGAAGAGGCTTGATCAGCGTATGGGCTTCAAACTTGTCTCTGTTTGCTGCTGCACACAGGCCATTGTTTTGGTCTGTCATTTCTTTTAGTTCATGGGACTGTTCAAAATACAAGAACTTAGAGGAAGCTTGTTTAGCTTGTTCTGCAGAAGTATGCTTTGGTTAACTTGGTAAAGGGCTAACCTTTTAAATTTTATCCCCAAACACGGAAAATCTTTTAATAAGTGTGTGTATGCAGCCTTCCTACTGCAAAGGGCGGGGGGAAGGTACTAAAGGAATATGTCAACAGTGTAACCACCAAAATTCTCAATTTCGAGCAATTCCTATTTTCTGTATTACCATCTTAAGGGACAGATCTTAGTCCTACTGAAAGGTCCATCAAAATTTCATTTCAGAAAGTGAACACGCAAATCCAAAGCCTGTGATGCAGGTTGAAATATGTACCACTCTTTAAAGTGTAGTTACATTTAAAATGAATTCTGATTATGATGATACTACAGTAGCTAAGAAAATAAACCAAACCACAAAAATCAAGTGTCCATTCTAAGAAATAAATGCCTGCATTGTCAAATAGGATATGTTTAAGAACTTAAAATGCTTATACATGGGACAAAACATTGTAATTCATAGTCCTTAAATACTTGATACTGCTGTTTTCTAAGCCAAAGATGTTCAGTGTGCTTCAAACTATTCAAACATCCAATAAAAAAGAATGGTTAAAAGAAAACAAAGCAAAAAACCAACACCACCACACCCCACCAAAACCCTACTGCACTCTCAAACACGGCTATGCATTTTTCATGGCAATTCAACCTTTTTATCCTTTACAGTCAAAGAGTAGAACACTGGATTTCTTTTTTGTTTATTAAGATTTTTTTTAAGCTCACATCTGTTAAAGTTCTTTGTTTTCATATCTATGTTTTCCATTTTTTAATATCTTTAAATGATTATATTTCTGTAATTGAGCTGGGAATTAGCAAGACTCACAGTTAATTGTGCATTTCTAAGCAAATGTGTAAGCCTCTGACTAGTATTTAGTTCGTTCACCATTAGTTTATTTTGGAGAAATTAGGTTGAATAAAATTGTTTGATAATTTTTCTTGCTGCACTGCTTTTCAGAAATGTATTGAGCTGTGCATTAATTAATTGAATTGCTTAGTTGAAGTTAATAATTAGTTGAAGTTAATATAGAAACTCTTATGCATCAAGCATTTTTGTGTTCATGGCATTTGAGATGTCTGTATGCCTTGTGTTTCACGTAGGCCTGAAGAATCTCTCATGGATGGGAATCAGCCAAGGTGATGTGTAAATGTAACAAAAATGTGTATCAGATGAAGAGAGAAGTTCTAAAAGGTAGTCTTAAATACAAGCTGGAAGCAGTCTAGTTCTGTAGATAAATATCTATAAAAACGCTAGCTGTAAGATGATGAACCCTTCCTGCATTGGCATGTTAAATGGCAGAAATAATCTGCATAATAAAAGTAGTAATAATTGCTATAATTGCTCTCCTCTTAAGCCAAATGAGTTTTGTGAAGTGGAAGTGCCTAATACATAGCAGGGTTTTATAATGGCAACACTTGCAAGAGTGTCTTTGAGGATGATACATTATCAATGGGGGAAGGACAATGATTAGGAAAATAATTCTGGCTTTTTGAGCTGGAAGAGACCTGCTGAGCCTCACTCAACAAAATGGATTCCTCTACAGGAAGGACTGTAAGGTAGGCGATGTGGAAAGGTACACAGGGAATAATGTTATTTAAAATGCATCGTAAAATTATCCATGCTGTTGAGATCTGTTTCCCTCTCTACCTGGATTCAAAGATTGAGCGATACCTTTTTCAGTGCTCATGTCTGGCCAGCTTCTTATTTAAGACCCAGTTTATACCCATATGTTCTCTCATCCATGGGTTTTTCTCCAGCTTATCTTTCCCCTTCACAGCTCCGATGAGTCTACAACAGGGAACCACCTCCTTCCTGTCTCCCTGCTTTCACTGTGCTTTGCAGAAGGAGGAAAGCTCCTTTAGTGTCTCATAAAACAGAACCAGGGTTGCTGTGATCATCTTCACAGGCCTGCTCCACACCTGTTAGGGTATGAATTTATTTCTTGATCCCAGGTGGTGGAGCTGTGTGTGGTGTTCTCAGCAGCAGCCTTCCATGGCCTTCCCAATTAGTGCATCTCAAATTTGTTGATGTGTTTCAGGGTTGTACACAAAAAGTAAGTTGTGCTGTGTACTGCCCTCCTTTCCTCTCTCTCAGGTGTATCTCGACATAGAAGGAAAGACTGAATGTATGTAGCTAATGTAAGCAAGGAGTATCGTGATGGTGAGGGCCTGGAACCAGGGCACGTTTTGAAATTACAAAGTTTGAGAAATAAAAGTATAAAACTGGATTAGTGAAATGAAAAGATTTTAGTGGAGTCTTACAGGGGAAAAAAGCAGAAGACCCTCGGATCTCTGCTAGCAAATAGGTATCGGTGGCAAGAATAGATTAAGTAGTTATTGCTCGATATTTTTCAAGTTGGACTGTCAAAACATCCTGAATAGGAACAAAATCCTGCCCTGTCAGGAGAATGCTCTGGGTGATGCGATCAGCATTTCCTGTTTTAACCTCAGCATTGCTGTAATATACCATTGATACTCACTTCAGAAAATCACGTACAGAGGCAGCCTGAAATAAATAGACTGCAGTGGAAACACAGTCTAAAAATGGTCTTGTATGTGATACACCAATTCTCTAAGTGCAGTAACCAGCTTGAGGGGAATCATCAGCTGGTTCTTTGCACATCAAAAAAATGTTATGTTGCAATTTTGGTGTTCAGAATATAGTACTGGAGACCTTGAGTACTTGCCTTTGGTACTGTGGGAATACATGTCTCAATCTTTCTTGTCAGGTTTTTGTTTCCCCCTCCTTTCTTGCGAGGAAGGGGACATATTTGGAAAGTAAAGAAAACTGTCAATTTTTAACGCTTGCTGTTGTCATGAGAGAACAAAAAATCCTGAAACTCCAAGTGATTTTTACCTTACCTAACTTAGAAAAGACTACGGGAATGTTACCTCTAGACTCTATGCAATTGGTATCACTATGGATGTGATACATTTGCTTTAACATCTATGGAGGTGGTTTTTCTTACCCATTTATCTCAAAGCTCCATGTGACCTCTGCAGTAACTGTAGTGATAAGCACTGTTTACAAAAATCCTTTGAAAGTGACTGAACATTTAGAGGTGTGGGGGAGGAATTTAACAGCTAAGCAAATGTTTACAAAATTAAGACCCAGAGTTATACAGGTAGGAATTAGAATATGCTGAACCCTTGATCATGAAACTTGCAAGGGGAAGCATGCTGGATTGTTCGTGGATTATTGTAGATACCTGTGTAGGGATAGGACTATAAAACCTGCTTAAAACTTTGTGATGGGAAATGGTGATCTCCAACCTAGTATGACTGTCATGATGGTTCTATGGGCTGTGTGTGATGGGAGCTGGGGCACGGAGCTCAGAGAGCTCTGCGGTGAGAAAGTCAAATGCAGTAGTGTCTTTCGACTTCATTTCTGAAGAAACACTTCAGGTATATGAACTAGAAAAGGACCTGAGGTTTTTTATTCTCCTAAGTTATCACGCATTGACCTTGTGATTTCAACACAGGATTTACAGCAGTAGGAATTTTACTTCATAAATGGTGACAATAAGCCTCCTTTTAATTAACCTCTCCAGAGCAAACTATCTAGAATAATGAGTCATTTTTATTTAGTCTAGTAGAAAGTTTGTTTGACAGTTGTGTTCATTGTTTGCAGAATATTGTGACCACAGTGAATACTTCACACAAATATCTCTGGTGTAGCAGCCAAGTGTAATATACAGGACCAAAGATTGTATTGCATAGATAAATTCAGTTCAGTTTTACAGTTAGGAGCTGTAAGCCCACAATTTACTTGTGTAATTGCCTACTTTCAACAGATAGTACCCTTCATTTAGGGAATATTTCATCTAGGGGATAATTTTTAAAGAAATCTGAGAGATTTCAGGTTTTTGTCATGAGTGAGTCATTCTGGTGGTGTGCTTCCCCCGTACCACAGGACCAGTGAAAATCTTGGGTTTGCTCTAAACCTGCAGTGAGATGAAGCAACTTCCTTCCTTTTCCTCTTTGCCCCGGCAACTCAAAGCTCAACAGCTAATACAATCTGGGCAGAACTTTCAGTTGGTGGTGTGGCAGAAAGTGCAATTTTAGAAACACTGAAGTATTTCTGTATTAATTTTGGATTTATGCAGAGGTTCATCTCTTGCTTGAGAGAGGATATTTCAAGAGTTGAGGTGCGCTTAGTATTGGTATTTAGAAAGAAATTAAGTATTTTGATGTAATGTTTCCATTGATTCCAGTTTTCTTAGTCTAAACAAAATTATTATTTAACCCAAACCAGGATTCATAAACTTCCAGTTTTCTCTATTTCCTAAGTAATATTCTCAGAGGAGGTGAGCTTCAGTGAACTGCTGGTGACCCAGACTTTGTTTGCTGTATGATACTGTTGCAACCAGTTCTGAAAAATTTTACTGGAGATAAAATGAGCAGTAGAAGGCAGGAAGGCTGATGTTTGATGGCACTTAATTTAAAGAAAAAAAAATGTTGGCAATTTACAGTTGTTTCTAGTATAATTGCTTTTTAGTAATTATCTTTCAACCCATCAGCAGCTTTTGTTTGATGGGGGTAGGACAGAGTTTGCTATTTTTCAGTTCATAGCCCTCTCCTGTTCTCCCCACGGCATCCTCCAGGCTGGCTCTACATCCTTGAATAACTTCTACAATCATACGTCCCACAGCCTTGCTGGCAGATTGTTTTTATCCATTGCTCTCTGGCTGGACGAGGAGCCTTGAGGAGCAGGCAGGGGCAGCTGGCAACCAGCATCTCAGGGGCTCAGCTCCACCAGCGTTGCTCTACCGGGCAGCTGGCCACAGTGAATTGCTGTGCAGCAGCCCAGTGCTGGTTTTCTGCGGTCTTGGGTAGCAGAGGAAGCAGAGTCATGCTTTCAGACCTGTTATGAAAGAGCAACCTCTGTTACCGCTCTTCAGGGATGGGCAGAAACATTTGCTTCATACACCTGAATCAGCATTTTGGGAGGATTAGTTGCACCCATTGTAGTTTTGTGTCTTTTTGTTGCTCCTTCCCAGCCCTGACAGATGTAGTAAATGGGGGGGAAATCTGCAGTTTAAATAAGACTGTAGAGGAGAAGGTCTGAGAGCCCAGAGGAGAGAGGGAAGTATTCTAACATGTTCTTGCAGCACTGGTGTTGGAGATGTAAACTGGAAGGCAAGGAGGCAGACTACTATTGAGGTAGTAACGAAAGGGAACTGTCAGGATCATCTCATTCTCCATTCACCCTGAATTCAACATTGCTTGATTACCTGTGCATGTAATAGAACGTCAAAGCTGCAAGGTGACTAAAAAGTCTTTCTCCTTCTAAAATCCTTTCTACAAGAGGTTTTCAGTTACAATTCCTGTTTCTTACAGGGGTGGAGTTGTTTACACTTTTTTCCCCGCATTGGGCTTTGGATAGCCTGTTGCAATTGTGTCATTCTAATAAAGCTGATGTAATTTTTTAATATCTCTTTGTCAATGAAACTCGAAGATGGAGAGGTATAGCAACAGTTGGACCGGATGATCTTAACGGTCTTTTCCAACCAAAGCAGTTCTAGGATTCTGTATTACAAATGCAAGTAGCGTTGCCATTCCAGTGTTGCAAATTTATGATTGTATTGGAGCAAGTGGGAATAAGCTACCAAAGTTATTTATTTACAATCATAACAGGAAAGAAGATGGCTCTTTCCTTCAACAGTATCGGTCCCTGTCTTTAATCTTTAATTAACTCTCTGAATTTGACTAGATCTGCAAATAGCAGATGGTGAAGTGTGGCCAAATTGTCGCTCATCATCTGCTTCTTGCATACATAATTTGTAAGAATATAAGTATCAGGAAAATATATCACAAGTCCTCAGTACAGTATTCCCTGATAGCAGGGTGTTGTGTTCGTTTTTCTTTTGGCAATCAGGTTTTACAGCGAGCAGGAGATTAAATAAAGCACTCACACAAAAGAACACCTTCCGATCGATTTTTTGAGAACAAGGAAATATGTGGCTATTCCAAAACTTTGCGTTGTACTGAGCTGAATGAATAATTGATCGTTAACTGTGTGGTGTTCAAATGAAATGGAGAGTGATCTACAGATCAAGTGTTTTGCTTATTTCTAGTGCTGATAAATTACGTGTTTTACTACGTACAGCGGTGCTTCTGAACTCTGGGCTGTAGTAGCTTAATACAAAAGGGAAAAGAAAGGCTCATTAAATGTAAGAGTCCCCTTTGGGTTTTGGGGGGAGCATGGTAACTCTAATTTTGCCTGGTAGAAATAGGCAAAATTCTCCTGTCAGCACTGAGGAGCACTGGAATCATAGACTATTGTCTTGAAGGTTTTTACTTTTAAAAGGAAAAAAGTATAAATAAATACAAATTTAAAAGTAAAATTGAAATATTGAGAAAACCTGCTGAGTCGCTCATCTCCTGATTTAAAGATGTTTCATGTGGAAGGTGATTTTGCATTAGGTTTTCAAGGTGTTAGTCTGTAGATGGTACAATCCTCAACTTGGATTACAGCGAGTGCAATATTAATAGGATTGCAGCTGTGGGGTTACATCAGCAGATCTTTTTAAGTCAGTGATTTGAAGCTTAATGGTGCAAACCTGACCGTATTGCTTCTAACAATGGCTTCACCATCCTCTTACTTAGGGGTCGTTGAGTCCCGCAACTGGGAGATGCCTATGTGAAGAGTCACAAGGAGGGGGAGGAAATTTCTTCTGTCCTGTAAGAATTTATTTGGTTGTGGTGGCTTTTTACACCAGAAGAAATTAGCCCAGATCTTTATCCCAGGGGTAGAGTGTTACAGCACTCAAAAGAGTTTACCAAGCTCACAACTGAGCAAAACATGTTGTCCCTAGAAGCAACACACTTCAGGAAAGGAGTGGGGGAGAAAACGAGTAGGGTTTTTAACCATTATCTGTACTCTTTGGCAATATTTTATTAATGTTTTTTTATGGCTTCTTAACTTTTCAATTCCATTATAATTAAGTTTGCATTTAGAGTGTACCCATTACCTCTAACTGATATTTGTCATGCTGTCAGGGTTTTATACTTATTTTTGCTGTCTAGTAATAGACATGTGGAAAGCTACATCTTGAGTATATGGGTTGAAAATGAAGGCATTAATTTTGCCTTCTTCACAGATCAGTCTGTCATGTCACTTAAAAAAAAATATAATCTGTTTCCAAAAGAGCTAGTCACTCTGAGCAATGTTCTGATGTGGTTATAGTGGGGTGGGGGAAGAAGGGATTCCTGAAAGGGAAAAAGTAAGATCTGTTTTGCTGCCCATGTTTTAGGAGATTGAATCAGATTAAACTTGAGAGCTCAGATGGTGTCGGTTGTGTTGGTGGGAGCCTGGTGGAAGTTGACAGTTTTTCCTGCTGTAGGTATTATGTCTGTGGGTAGTGTGGTTGCCATCTTCAAAAGAAATTCACAGAAGGGCCTGTAGGTAGGAGGAAAAGCTTCTCATTTCTGATTACTGGCATGTAAGCTTTCAAAGCAAATAGGAGGACAGCCCAGCTTTTAGATTTCAAGTGTTACAAGTATTCCTGTCCCACTGTAGATCAACCAGAGGATGGACTGTGACCGTTGGGGTTTTTGGTTTGATTTGCTGTGCTAACTCAGATCTTCTAGCAGATTATATTGCTGAAACTGTGTGATGGTAGTGGTGAGAGGCCTTAGCTCAAAAGGAGAGGCCATGTATAGAAACTTGGGTCTGGATTCATTTTGCCTCCACCTCAGCTTATCACATAACTTCATTTCCTTTTCTAGGCAGCAGTAAGTGATGTGCATGTGAGGTGCAAATCCAACCTATTTAAGATTCATATCATAGAATGAGCTCGATTGTGCTGTCAAAATGCTAGTAAAGGGAGTCTAAAGATACTAGGCTAGTCAGGCACATCTGGAGGTAATCATATGCAAGGGATGAGATTTGCCTGGGTGGTCTCGCAGTTGATGTCTCTGCTTCAGGAGCATGTTCCACTTCAGGACAGTGTCTCAGCATTTGTCAACATTGATGGAAAATGCAAAGGGATTTGAAAAGGTGTTTAATGTAATTCTGTCTGGGATAGTCACCGAAGTGGTTTTGTGATCAGGGTTCTGGTTTGCCTCTGTTCTCAGACAAAAGACAGAGTAGGCAAGCAAAGAGTATGGGAAAGTGGCGGAATTTGCTTGCAGTTATGGAACAGGTTCATGACAGTGCCAGAAATATTTAAAGCATATGAGAACCAATACTCTGGACTTGAATGAGCTTTTAGGTTTGCCTAACAAAGCATAAAGAAATAGGTTGCTGTACTTTTGATGTTCAGTATATTGGGTCATCTCCAGACATCTAAATGACCTGACTATAGTTTTATAACTGGGTCAGGAAGAGCTAGAGGAGTTGATTGGTTATGTTTTTCTCTTTAATCCTGTTTTTACTATACTGAATGTAAAGATGTCTTCAGTTAAATAAGGAGGTCCAGCATGCTGAGAACAAACCCTGACTGCATCCCCCTAGTTCTCTTTTCTAAGTAAAAGAACTCAGACCAAAATATGACTTCCTCCGTTTTGTATTTTACTTGGAAATGAACATATCTGATATATTCATCTCAGTTTCAGCTGCTTTCTCCTGAGTGCTGTGAAAAGATGGTTATGCTTTTTATGCTAATCTACAGATTAGATGCATAATGTCCTATATTTTGTCTCCCAACAGAGAAAACAGACAACTCTTGCAACTGTTAGACATAAACCGCAACTGGAAACCTGCTTTTTCAAGAAAATCATGGGGACAGTAAAAGCTAAACAGATTTATAGTGACGAAAGCGTGTTGAAACCAAAGTGCAACTGTAATTTTAAAAACCTGACATTTAATTTTGGCTTTGTAAATCCCTGTCCTTAATGGAGGATAACAAGAGATTTAAGAGATAGGAAGACTTCTTGATTGCGTATTCAGGCGTAGTTGGGGTTTGGGATAAAACCTCATTTTCTCTTAGCCTGCCTTTCATCCTAGTCCCAAAAAATCTGACAACAAAAAAGTGAGGAAAAAAATATGGTTGGAATTAACACTGTGTAGATGAAATATGTTGTTTGTGCTTTGTTACATAATCTAAAGCTAATTTTGAATGATAATGTTTAGCAATAGTTCTGATAGAAGGGGGGGGTTGTCATAATTCCTTGTATGTGGGAACGCTCCAGGAGCATGTAAGAGGGGAAGAGAGCCCCTAGCGAAGTCAAGCCCTGGTATCAGGGTGCAGGAGGTAGCAGACACAGAATCACAAGGTTGGAAAAGACCTTTGAAGATCATCAAGTCCAACCTTTCTCATCCTAAACTAAACACGTCTAAATACTAAGACACGTCTGTCTGCACAGCAGAATTGCACAAAGAACCAGAGATAATCCTCCTCTTTTTCAGTTTAGCCCTCACCTTCAAAGCAGCATGAGTGTTTCCATACTTTGATTCCAATGTAGCCTTATAGCGGCGGGATAGAGGTGGGTAGTAGTTTATTGCTATTCCTGTTACCTTTTAAGCTTGCCTTTGTGTGTTTGTAACCCTGCTGGGTTGCGCACAATGGCTTTATCTTGGCAACTGCTTTGTTTGCTGTAAAGCAGATAAAAAGCTGTGTAATCCTCGTGGCTGGCACTTGCTGGAGATGTTTAAAGTAGACATGGAGCCGCTGCTGCCCGAGCGAGTGCTGCTGTCTCGTTGTGGTCTCCCCTTCCCCAGCTGCTGGGGTCAGGCAGGGAGGTGGGCACGGCGTTCCTCAGCCTTGCATCTCAGCCTGGCACGGATTTCCAGTGGGGGCCAAACGAAAGGCACGTGCAGGGGTTCATTTTATGGGTTGTGAATGAGAAATGTGCTTGGAATTTGTTCATCCTTTTCACTCCTTCTGGTTACAGTGACGTCAGTGTGCAGAGGAATTAAGTTTCTAATGGCTGTCTGTTCCATTTAGAGCTGTTCACAGCATATAGACAGACACATTAAATGTGAATAGGAAGGCCAGTGATGGTAACTGTTGAGGAGCAAGGATTTCAGAGGGACCAAGTGTGTGAAGGCTAAGTATTCCAGTGTTAAAGCTCTTCAGTCACATGCGTGTTTCTCTGGCTTTGAGTTCTGTGAATACAGCGTTACACCGAAAGGCTTAGGAAGACCATGTCTTATCCTCTTGATAAATCCCAAGCATCAAAATGTTCAGAAATCAGGGCAGTAGGGAATACAGCTCAGTGAAATGATCTGATATATCTTTTCATTCTCACTGCAAAGTTATGTTAAGACAGAGAATGAGAAATGCTGACTGGCCACCTTCTTCTGGAGGCAGTGGTATCACACCTGAAACCTGTCATTAGCTAATTTTAATTTCCAAGAACATGACTGTGGGTTTCTTAATTTAGAATAATACTCCCCCCCCCTTTATTCTTCTGTAGGTATACTTAAATCAGAACTTTTTTTTTTTTTTTACAAGATTGAAGGCAGTTTCTAAGGAAACTTACAAATTGAGCTCTCCCTGTCCATCATATGCTAGACAGAAAAAAAGATACAGATGTTGATAACCAACTGATCAACCTGCTGAGTGTGTCCTGTCTAGTTTGGCTGCCAGAACTATGATAGGTATGGGTTGGGGCTTTTGCTCTTTTGGAATGACGGCACAGTAGGGTCTAACCAACATTTGCCAATGTTACCTTTTGCTGTGAGTTATTGGAACAATAATGGTGCAGTCATGACTGAGACACAAACCAAGTGCTGCTTCTTGACATGGTTTGCTTGCGGTACATAGCCCGGTGTTGGTTAAATCACAATAAAATGTTACTTTTTTTTTTCAAAAGTTATGCCTTAAAAGAATTAATCCAGTTAGCTTCTGATAGCATCAGGCCTGTGCTACAGCTTTTGTGTAGTTGCAGGATATGATGGGGTAGATAATCTCTTTCAGTGCATTTTGTTCCAGTTTGCAGTGGATTAGGGGTTTGGGGTTTTGTTGGATTTTTTTGATTGCTTAGTGTTGGGTTATTTTTATTTGGTCTGTTTCTAGTGTTTTTGTGATTTTTTTTTTTCTTTTTTTTTCCCCAATGGATCTTAGAATTACTTTTCCTGCTAGTTTTAAGATTTTCCTGTGGTCTAATATATAGTCAGGACAAAGCAATTCTAGGCTTGTTATTAAGTTAGTATGCGTGTGTTATATAATGTTTAACTATGTGCTGGGGGAAAATGACAACTGTGAGACTTGATTGTATATTTGTTTAGCCCTGAGTGACTTTAGGGTTTTTTTGTTTGTTGTTGTTGGGGTTTTTTGTTTGGTTTTGGTTTGGTTTGGGGTTTTTTTTGTAACAAAAGAGAATTTTTGGTGTGTAGAGGTGAGATTATTTTTCTTTCCAAACTTTGAGAATTTACAGCACATCACCAGAAGCTTTTTAAAACATGATTGATCCTGATTGAGTTATGCTTTCATTTAAGAGACTCACCAGAACAAACTTGGTCAGTTGGCAAGTAAAAAAAAGATGTTTTTATTCTTGTTAGCTGTCTCAGTTTGCAATTGCCAGCTTTTTAGTCACAGCCTAAAGCATTAAAAAAAAAAAAAAGTGGTTTTAGTACATATATTATTCCTGTTTTGTAGAGGTTCTGCATTTAAATTTAAAGAGCTCTTTTAATGATGCATGAGTCAGAAGAGAATCCAGCCCTTACTCCTATAGGTTTCAGCTGCTGGTTCTGCGTTGTTAGTAAGAGGAGCGGGATGCAGGCTTGTCTTAAAGCAGATGACAGGAAGCCAGGACTAAACACTAGAGCTTACAGACCAAGCCTTCCCAAAGTGTGAATACCTGTTCAGCTGCTGTTTACATATGCATCATAGTACTGCCGTCTCTGTGATCACAACTCCGATCTCCCTGAGAGCTTTTTTACTCTGCCCTAGCCTCCCACTTATTCACGGCCTTTGTGATGCATTTTCCCTTTGCTTCTGAACTTCAGCTCCTGCTTCTGTGCCGTTCAGTTCCATGTGTTAAGGAAGGCATTGTTTTGCACGTTTATTTTCTTCAGCTGTTCTTCCTTTTTTAAGATAATATAAATGTTCCTTATTTCCAGATTTCCTTTGGCGAGCAGTTCTCAATGCCCCAATACCAGTATTTCAGTGTGTCAGAGTATGAGTTGAGATGGTTGAGTCAGAGTGTGACTG
Source organism: Zapornia atra (assembly GCA_013400835.1). Classification (NCBI taxonomy): domain Eukaryota; kingdom Metazoa; phylum Chordata; class Aves; order Gruiformes; family Rallidae; genus Zapornia; species Zapornia atra. The sequence continues at coordinate 53,386 of VZTU01019125.1, forward strand.
GATGCTCTGGTTAGCTGGAGCACAGCTAAGTCATGTTTTAAATTCACGTCTGTAACTCAGTTTTGCATAGGTTTTGTCACTTTTTGAGCAGTTGTACTAACTTTCAAGTTGAAAGCTGAGTTCATTTGTCATCTTAGTTTGTGACAACATTATTCTGTTAGAGTGATATTGAATTACTACAAGTTAGTAGTGGATCAGATCACAATCAGTGCTGTAGGACGATCTGTGGAAATCCAGAGCTGTGCTCATTATTAAGTATTAACTGACATCTGTGTATGTGTTATGAAATAGCAATGTGTTAAAATACCTTATGGGGGGCAATAAAGACATCAGAGACAGGGGCTTCTCAGAGGTACCCGCTAACAGGACAAGAGGGAGTGGGCACGAACTGAAATATGAAGAGTTGCATTTAAATGCAGGAAGAAAGGATTGTACTGTGAGGATTGTTAAGCACCAGCACAGGTTGCCCAGAGAGACTGTGATCTTTACATCCTTGGAGATGCTCAGACACCTGACTGGACGCATTCCTCAGCTTCATCAATTCCCCCTTTTATGAGAATCTTAGAATCTGGAAAACAATGCAGGATTAATGAAAATAGGAAAAGGACTAAGATGAAAAATTAATATAGGACTAGTTTTTGTGCCTTAGATGAAGTCGTTTATTCACAGTTATCAGGTCATGCTGTTGCTCTGGCTTTTCTGCAATGACTTTATCTGGTGTGACAGGAGATTCTGGAGCAAAGGCTGATGCCTTTTCTGGTTTTGTGTTCTCTTCTGTTTGACCTCCTTGCTTCCTGCACTGCAGTTCCCCTTAGCTGATCTTCCCCTCACTGCTGGACTAAAGCGACAGACTCGTGTTGTTAGGGCTGTCACAGTCCCCATGCAAGCTCATCAGCGTCACCAGGGTGACTGTCAGAAGCCATGTACTTGCAGAGAAAACAGGGAGAGAACTGTGCAGGCACTGTACCTTTGACAAGCCCAGGTCCACATCCCCAGTGCTGCTCTTGTTCTTTGCACCACATGCTTGCTGTTCTCAGATAATTCCTTCTCCCCTCTTCCCAGTACTGAACTGCTGAAAATACACTACTTGGAAGGATGTGCTACCAGTGAAAGACTGTAGAAGTGTAATGTGTGAAGACGTTATTATTGATAAACTTGACTTAATGGGTTGAAAAGTCATTAAAATAAACATTCTGGCAACCAAATGTTTTATGTAGGCCTCTGAAATGCTTATGAGTTAAGAGTCTGAGCAGAAAGAGCAGTGAGGCAAATGAAAAAGGGCACATGGAGGTATAGCACCACTCCTCTTCCTGTAATTAGGGAGGGGACAAAAGGGAAAAATGTTACCCCTGTGAAGAAGCCAGACCAAAACCACTCTACAGTTCAGAGTTAGAAGGGAAAAAAGAAGTCTTCCTCAAATCCAATCTTTAAATTTCTAATTGAAGTCTTTGACTATGTCTATTGCATTCTGCTACAAGCAGTAATTTATATTAAAATCAGACAAGACAGATGAAATTGAAAAAAACACTAAAAAACCTCACAGAAGGAAGATGTTTTTCAAGAAATACTAAAAACTAAATTAATATACTTGTAGCTCACTGGTGCTTGTCTTCGGTTGCCTGTATCTTCTATCCCATGTAACCATCATCTTCCTATACGGTATTTGAGGAAATCTCTCCTAATGAATGATGCTATATGGCTACAAATCAGCGATGATAGTAAGAACAGAAGTTCATGTTTGTATGTGTAAACCAGTTCCTAGCTAGTAGACATGATAAGCAGTGAGGAGGTAGAACCATGGCCCTCTGCTGTTGGCCTCTTGCAGTTCCCTCTGAGATGTTAGATAGTGTGTTAGTGTGAAGAGGTGTGCGTAACAGCAGGAACAGTTAGGATACTTCACTGGATAGGGGAATAATCACTCCCTTGATTTCCCTCCACCACCTGTAAGTTATGCAGGCACTTAGCAAGTTATTTCCTTACATGACCCAAATGTGCCTTTTCTCAGTTGATCTGAGACCTCCTTTTCTTCTGGCTTAGTTGCTCCAGCATGTTGTACGCACCTTTTGCTTGTGTGCTTCGGGAAGACCTCTTACTGGTATGCAGGTTACCACTTCACCTAGCATTTTGATAATTAGGCCCAGACTTATGTTTGTACCTGTTCTTTATTACATTAAAAAGTACTAGCTGATGAAACTGATGGGCACAGAGATAAATCTGTTACTGTCTTTTTGTGTAACTATGCGTTGTATGAAACCAAGATAGGATGACTAGAAGTTTTATTCCTGACTTCTTCTGTGGTTGTTGATTTCATCGTCCATCTGTTAGGTCTTAGACATTAATCTAAGCTTCAGCCATGTACTTCAAGTTTATGGGAAATTCCTCTTTTATTAATCTTCAGTAACTTAACTGCAAGCCCTATACCATCTCCTAGGTAGGCATAAGCTGCTAAGTTGGATTTCTTCTCGATTGTAAGCACCCAACTGACTGCTTTTCTGCTCTCCTCTTACCTGCTACCTTGCTCAAACATGTGAAGTCTAAGTGGGTCTGCCATCTGTGTTTTATTAAATCTTTTAAAAATAAATCCCTGTGCCTTAGATGTCATTTAGGCAGGAGGCCCATCAGATTATTAGTTTGTTTTGCAGTGAGACTGCAGCAGGTATTAGACTTTAAATTTTATGAAATGGGATGGGAGATCTGTTGGCAAAAGCCAAAATGTGTATTGTAAGCATGGTAAAAAGCGCTTTTTTTTTTCTTGTGCTGAAATGACATTTAAACAATCTTACTCTAGTTTTCTAAGTAGCATGGATCAGTACTTACCCCGAAGTTGGAGTTCCTTATTTTGTGTTCCCTTTGAGCCAAGTCCCTGATAATATATCAAGCTGCCATTCTTAATGGAGTCAAGAGCAATAAAATAAGGATGAAGTGTGATGTGTTATAACAGTGTGAAACTGGAATCAGGTCTGTTACTGCAGAGACACATAATGGCACACAGTTCATTCCTGCACACAGGCTGCATCACTTCAGGATAATGATCTCCGTGATGAGACAAAGTGTTTCTGAGAGAGACTGCCAAAAATGAAGAGTATGAGTAAGACAGTGTGGTTTGTTGGATATTTTTTTGGTTTTGTTTTTTTTTTTTTTTCCCCTGCAGAAAAGCTCTATGTTCTGTAGTCCTAAATGTCAAGTTAAACAGTGTCTTCCAAGTATAAATACACTTTGGAATAGGCATTATCAACTATGGAAAGCTGGAAACTTTGTAATACATATTGGAAAAATAAGATGAGCTCCCTGTTGTGTTGGCTGTGTAAATCATCTGGAAGAGCAGGTGAACAGTAAGGTAATGAAGCACAAATTTATTCAGGGTAAGTTATGGGCCAGTTCTAAAGAATTGTGCAACTGCCTTGCAATCCTCCCTAACCAAGCCCCAGAACTGTAAATGAAGCTCTATGTGGAGATGTGAGTGCACAGACAGGAATGGGAAACACGAGGGAATTGCAGCTCTGCCACGCTAGGCTCTGACCTGCCTTTGTCGCTTAGCTGGCGTTCCAGGATCGTGTTCCGACAGGTAACTCTGGGAAGGCAGGAGCTTCATGCTCAGTAGGGCTAAGAAGTGCTCAGCAAATTGAGCATTGGGGAGCAGAAGGATGAAGAACAAGTTGTAAGACACGGTCAAGCCAGTGGTGTGCCTACATCTTAAATGTTCAGAGCAGTGTTGGGTTACCACACAGTGTAGGTAAGCTATCTCCCACAAACTCTTCTGAATGCTGTGGTCAGCTATGATGAAAGTTTGCAAGACTTCAAAGGGTGAATTAAAAATCTAAGAGGAAGAAATCCATCTAGAGCAAAAGCAAAGCACATACCTGCCTTCCTTGACTCCAGGTATTTCTATTCCTCCATTTTTGTAAGTGGGAGTTAATCCTAATTTAACAAAAAGACCGTATTGCGATGAGGCTGCTTGTTTATATAAACACAGTGAGATGTTAGATACCTGTTTTGGTATCTGTTAGCACAAAAAAAGCCCAAACCCCAGACAAAAAAAAGCACCAAATCCAACCAAAACCTGGGTATTCCTATGCCATGACAGCTATGACTGAGACACCATGTTAGAAAGACTTTTTCCTAAGAGGAAAAAAATTATTTTAATTTTAAACCCTTATATTAGGGGAAAAAATGTTAGGAATTTTCTTGGTGGAGTCTCTGAGGGCGAACATTGCCTCACTGCTGTGGCAGACCTCGGAGTGCTGAGGTAATGCAAGCTACCAGATGTTCAGGGGTTACTTTCAATTTTGGAAAAGTGTGAGCCTTTCTTTGGGCCTAAGGCTTTCTGCAAATGAAGGCACAGGAAGGAAAAAACCATCAGTAGTACAGAGGCAAAGGCAGGCAATGCAGCCTGCTTTTTGAAAGAAGGGCTCGTGTATACATTGTGTATAAACTTGTCTTGAAAGGACTGCTCAGTAGTTACATCAAAATAACTGTTTTGAGAGAGTGTATTGCCTGTTACTGCTGCAGGAGAGGTTGGTTGTTGTTTCCAAATACGGTTTTATTTGGTCTTTTTTCTTTCTCTTTTTTATTTTGAGTTAATTATATCTGCCTATTTTGCAGAGAAACATTCATGCCCCTGTTCTGTCCTCGCCTTGTAGGTGTGTTTAATCTGTGCTTGTGTCTTGTGCTTGGATTTTCCTAGAATGTGCTTCTGAACACTGGAAGATGAGGGAGAGAATGTGTTTCAAATATACTGTGTTTAAAATGTCATTTCTCATGGAACCAGGTAGAGTTAAATGGTGTGGATGGCAAACTTCAATTATTGGTACTGGAAAAAGAAAACAGAAGGCAGTGTGCTTGCATGTCCTGGTTCATTTTGAATTCCAGAGGCAAAGATTTTAAGCTATCTTTGTTAACGTATGTGTACATAAGTTTATATTTTGCTGTTCGATAGTAGGTTTTTTCCCCTATGGCAAAATTTTTGCAGTGAATACATTTTCAGCATACTTACGTGTTGTATTTTTCTGGAAAATGTATGAAGTTGTTTCAGCTGGGTGAACTGTTAGTGTTTAATACAATACAGCTCTGCCACATGCTCTGAGAAGTAATGCGTTGTTATGAGTATATAGACCTGGTGCACTGGGAAGCAGGCCTTTTGCTCTTGTGCTGACATGTCTATCCGTAACAGAAATCAATTAAATTTAACTCAATTTGAAGTTGCTGTATGTGTGAGCATTGCTGGAGCTGTGATTTCAGTATGTTCATCTCATTACTGGGTAATTCACAGAATTCCATGGAGAAGAGCAAATGTGGACTCAGTCCAATGTTCATCCCAGAAATTTCAGGGTGTAGTTTGAGGAAAGAGGGACTGCTGTAGAAACTAGGTAAGATCTAGATCTGTATTTTGCAGGATCTTCTGCCAAGGCTCTTCATTTTTAGTGGAAGGCATAATATGTTTTATCTACACTGTGGCATTATAAAATTAAGCGCAGTCCCTTGTATGGAAAAGATGAATATACAGTGTTTTCTTTCCATTCTCTGGGAACCTCAGAAAACCCATTCATCATCCCTTGCCTTGCATTTATTGTGAGGAACATCATTTTCTTCTTGCCTGCTGGATTAGCCCAAACAACTTCTAATTTCTTTTAGGATTTGGTTTTGGTTTTTTTTTCCCTCTTGAAAACAGCTTCATACATAGCTTCAGCCAGGAAATGTTCTGGGATTCCATTTGGAAGGTTTTAAGCATGAGGCAGGGAAAAATAGACAAACAACTTAACTTGTTTGACATCTGCTGCTAAAGTTGACGTGCGTAAATGTGTCAGATCATTTTGGCTGCCTGTGAAAGAGGGAAATACTAAAACCATAAATTCAGTACTATTTTGTTTGTCCTGTCAGCCGAGGTTGCCAATTCAAGTGATGATTACTGGTTAAGAGCTTATGATTCAATTCAGCAGATATCCCCGTGTGTCTGCCCCTTACTATAGGCAGGGGAGATTCTGACAGTGATACTACCAACACATGAAGTGAAAGTGTAGGACTCAAGTAATTTAGTATTTTTGTAAGACTGAGAATATAGTAATTAGGGTTTTTTTTTCCCCAAAGGGGGTTAAATCAGAAGCTATTAAGTTTGAACATAAAGTTTTAAATGTAGAATTTATCCTATTAAATTTGCCATTAAGTATTCATTTTAATATTTAAATAACTTGAAATTATTAGGGCGGTGACATGGGTTTTAAGATATTCAGATAATGAAGAAAGACTGGCTGTCCATGTACTGTGATTCTTTAATGCGTCCCACGGGGCACAGCCATAAAGTAGGCTTGAGTTTGAACTCAGAAGCCTCGAAAGTGTGATAACTGCCCTCGTGCAGCTGAGTCTCTTGGTTTTCAGGTTGACCAGCTTTCTGTTAGGTTTTCTACTAAAGGTAACGCTAAAACAGGAGTCTGAAAGATCCCAATGGTGATGCAGCTTTTACCAAAGCATGTTGTATGATGGTGCCTCAGGCTGAAAATGACAACAACGTGAGAGTCAAATATTAGTATTACTAAAAGTTAATATGATTACTTAGCTTTTAAGATTTAATTATGGCATGCTACACTGAACTAGCATGAGGAAGGGTGGAAACTATAACATTATTGGCAACTAAAGTAGCAGGAATAGCTTGGGACTGATCTTTTAGACCCACATTACTGCTTTTTGTATGACGATGCAATTAGTCCAGCAGTCTGAGATTATTGTTAGTCTAATCTTTAAACAAAGAAAAAGTTGAAAGTTATTCTGTAACAACAACATGAGTGACAATGATAAAACTTGAGAAATTGGAGTTTGAGCTTTCTGATTTGCCTGCATCTGGAAAAAGGATGGATTCTTTGCTGCTTTGGGAAATTCCCACAGGCGGTCTTGGACTTTGTTAATACACGTTCAAGAAATTAAGCACAAAGGATTTTGTTTCTTGTGTGCTAAATCCTACTTAGTAAACATTAGTATCTTTATGTTCGTAATGCTAAGATAATATTAATCTTAGAAAAGCCTTTGTGTCATACGAATGCAATATATAATACATTTGTACTTGCCTTTCACTTCCATGACAGAAGGGCAGGATTTTCTACTCTTTATCGAGTTGCTGAGCAATTTGAGACTGCTTGATTCTGCAGAAAATGATTCAGTTGAAGTGCACTTAATTTAATCTCCTCTGTTTCACTGAGTATTTGATAAAAGATAATTGAAAATGCCTCAACTTGTGCTTCAGAAAGTTGTACTTGTAGTTAAATCAGACTTTGGTTTGCTCTTTTTTCCCCCTGCTCCCTCTTAAAGGTCAGTGGGTTTTATTCGTTATGTGAATTATGCTGGAAAGTAAGCCATTTATGGACTCGGCCCAGAGCGGATGGAGCAGCCAGTTAAAAGTGCATCTAAAACGTAGCTGTTGCGTTATTCTGTCTTGTACTGGGAACACTGAATTGGTAACCTAAGCAAGTTACTACTGGCCATGAGGTGGCAAATAATTGAATCAGTATGTGATGAGTTCTAGATTTTTCTAAAAATTTCGCTTTTTTCCTTTGTGAAAGTACCTCTGAAAGGGTGAGGGGAGCACATAAAAGGTTGGGATGGGTTTTGCTGTTTCTTTCACAGACAATAGCTTGCTGGACTTCTGATCAATGTGCTGGTTCTGTAAGAGAAGTTCCATACTAGTTACCATCTGGGCCATTACACTCACCTTGCACTTGTCCTTGCTGAATTTCATGAGATTTGTACAGGCCTATCTCTCCAGCTGATCCAGGTCCCTCTGGATGACATCCTGTCCCTTTGGCATGTCAGCTGTACCACTCATCCACAAACTTGCTGAGGGTGCACTTGATATCACTATGTCATTGATGAAGTTACTAAACAACACTGTGTCCAGTATGGATCCCCGAGGGACATCACTTGTGAGCACTCACCATCTGGACATTGAGCCATTGACCACTACTGTCTGGAAGTGACCATCCAGCCAAATCCTTATCCACTGGGCAGTCCACCAATCAAATCTGTATTTTGTCAACTTAGTGAGAAGGATGTTGGGGGGGACCATGTGGGCCTTGCAGAAACCCAGATAGATGTCATCTGTTGCTCTTTCCCTGTCTAGTGATGTAGTCACTCCATCTTAGAAAGCCACTAGGTTGGTCAGACAGGACTTGCACTTGGTGAAGCCATGCTGGCTGTCTCGAATCACATCCCTGTCTTCCATGTGCCTTAGCATAGCTTCTAGAAAGAGCTGTTACATAATATTCCCAGGCACAGAAGTAGGCAGACAGGTTGGTAGTTCCTGGGTTCTCCTTTTCTACCCTTTCTAAAAATGGGTGTAATTTTCCCCATCTTACAATCACTGGGGACTTCACCTGATGGCCATGACTTTTCAAATATCTATCAAATATCAATGCTGTCTTATAAGGGCTTGTAGTTAGAGGAAAAGGGGTAATGACTTTAAGCAAAAAGAAGGCAGATGTAGAATTAGGCAGAAAGTGAGGGTGATGAGGCAGTGGTGCAGGTTGCCAGGAGAAGCTGTGGCTGCCCCCTCCCTGGCAGTGTTCAAGGCCAGGCTGGATGGGGCTTTGGGCAACCTGGTCTAGTGGAGGGTGATTGGAACTAGATGGCCTTTGAGGGCCCTTCCAACCCAACCCATTCCATTATTTTATGCCTTCCCCAAAACAATGCTAGAAGTATTACGCTGTATTCAACAGAGAAAATTTCCTCCCTGGCTTTCATAATCTTTTTTGTTAGAAAATGAAGTTGTCTCCTCATTGTCTAACAAAACAGTGATGATTTTGTTAAACACTGTTCTTTAAACCTATTCAGGAAAACAAGATGTTTCTTCAAAAGAAATATCAGTTATGGTTTGTGAGCAGAACAGTCAAAGATGTTAACAAAGTTTGAAGTTGATAGAGGAAGGAAAAAACTTTTAAGCAAATAATGGCTGTAATTAAATCTACTATTTTGGAATTTAAACACACTCTAAAATAACTTGCCAGTTGTGAAGTGAAAGATACTCTTTCCACAATCTCTGCAATATTGCTGCTGATGTGCGTTACTTCTGGGGGCATTAACAAAGAACAATGTAATAGATAACTGTAGGGCTTCATATATTAAGAAGAGACTGAAGGAGGTCTGTGGCTGCACAACACAAACCCTTGTTAATTCAAGCATTCAGTAAAATTATTTGGAAAATGGTTCAAGAAACTGAAGCCTACCAATTCTGTACAGGAACAAGAGATGGAATACACAGATGAGCTTCAGTGCCAAGGAGTTTCCATACCTCTTGGCAGGTCTCTGGCAAAACAAGCCATGCTACAATTGTGTGACTGAGGTAGGGCTGAAATTATTCCAACAGTAGCTTCTTTTCACTTGATGTACCAAGTCAGGAGGTGACACAGCATAACCGGTGTATTTCATGAGTGGCAGGGCAAGCACGGTCAATGAACATGCATAGTTATGTTGGAGGAAGACTCTTGGTCAAACTTACGCTGTGATTTGCACGTGGTACCAAAAGAACTTTTTAACGCAGTGGCCTTTCCTAGCAGAAAGGTAATATTAAAAAAGTCTTTATGCCTGTGGTGTGAAGGATGCATGGTTAAATGAGCTACTTCGAGCTGAAGTATGCTGTGTTGTGCCTTGTTGTCTTTGATGGAAACCTCCATACTGGTTCTGCAGGCTGTGATAGATGGAAACCAGCCATGCTGAAATAAAGTACGAAGCCCTGAACTCTCTGGAGCTTGAATTTACCCTGAACTGAATGACTTACATATTCAAAGATGGGATTAATTCTTGGATTTGCTTTTCCAAGTAGGAAAAAAAACAACAACCAAAACCAAACCACCAATTCATTTTCATAGACACAACCGATAAGATTGCCACCAATGGGTAGTAGGCAGAATATACAGAAGGACTCATACTTGAATGCCAGCTGGGTTTTGGAGAGTAGTAACTCCCAACTCTCCCAAGCCACAGTAGTTTATTTATTGCATTTTAATAAAAAAAGATGTAAATTCAGTTTTCAGAAGACACAGTGACAAGATTTTCAAAACCAAATTAGATGCAAATCACTTAGGCTTTTGCAGCTCCTGTTGAGGTTTTGCACATGTTGGATGACAGGAATTAGTTTTGTTAAGCAAGTTCTATGTGATACAGTATAAGCATCGTGAAAAATACAGCTTTCTTTTATGATAAAGTACAATTGAGATGGTTAATAATGTTTTTCGAATGTTTTAGTATAGGATGGGTGGGGAAGCAGAGTAAGGCAGACTCTGCAGCCTTTTTAGACACATGCTAATGGAAAAGTGTGAAGCAAATGGTCAAAATATGCTTAATGTCATGTCAGAACTGGAACCAGATTAATGGGCTAGGAGCATTCTGCTCTGAAAGAGAAGCATGTTGTTGTTCTGAGATCTACAAGAGAGTCTACAAGCCACTTGTAATTGTTTTAACAATTACAGAAAACTACTTTTATGTGTCCAGTCAGAACATGCTCTAGGGGGGAAAAAGTTATTCCTTCTGCAAAGGTGGCTACTGATCTCTATTAACTCTATAAATTTATTTAACTTTTTTCACTGGAATGTTTTATCTTTTTGGTGATGTGCATACAATGTGTTCATAATGCAAGCTGCATTTCCAAGGAAATTTTGTAGGCCGCTCTGGAAAGCTGTTGTTAAGGCAGGAAAAGCAGAGTGTAATAGCTGCTTAGTACCAGTTGTGCTACAAATACAAAAAGACTATTGAAAAAGTGCGGATGGAAGCTTAAATATTGTTTCAGCTCTCCAGTGTTACTCTAGAGGAACAGTTAACATAATGGGAGGACTGGGAACTGCTATCATCTTTCTAATTTGTTCTGTGCTGAAAAACTTATATAAAAAAATAATTATTAAATTGGTAACAGAGGTATTCTGTACTGTTTTGATTGTGTTTTGGAGGCTTTCATAACAGGGCGTTTTATACCTGATCAAAAATTCCTCCTTAGGGGAAGGAGGAGACAGGCATCTGTCCCTCAGTTGAGCACTTTACCTGCAATGTGTGCCTGGGTTTAATTTGTTTGTGCAGGCACTTTTCGTGAAAGCAGAGGGCTTTTGAAAGGCTTGCCTTCTCCCTTGAGTTTTTGGGTGATGAAAAACAGGGTACTTCAATGCTTCAAACCTGGAGCTACCCACTGGCTGCCCACAGAACACAAGAGACTCTCTTGTGTTCTCTCAGAGCGTTATTGCTTCTGCAGGTAATGGCTTTGCTAAAGGTACACTTTGAACAGAGGCAAGGCTGCTGTAGTGATTTGGGTCAAAATGAAGGTAGCATGTACCAAGGAGTTTCTTTTGGTATGTGCTTGGGGTATGATACATGTTATTTTAGAAGGATCTGAAGGATCCAAGAAATATGTGTTTCTGGTGGTAGCATGCTTTTGGGCATTTGTGTTTGAACTTGTAATCATGGAAAAAGTTGGCATAGTTTAGAAGCCTTGCAGGTATTCAGTGTGTTTGTGAGGCTTTGGGGAGCATGCAGATTAGTGCCCATCACCCTTTGAATTCAGCTGTAATCTCTCATTTGAGGTGGTGAGGCTTTAAGACATGTACTTCCCCCCAAACTCTTACAAAATCGGTTTAATTTCTTAGGGCGGTGCTCTCAAAGCTGTGGATTGTTCACATCTGCACACGGTAATGTTCCGAGCCCAGAGAGGGGTTTTTAGATTCTCAGCTTTGCGTGACATGAGGTGTTTTTATAGAAAAGGAAATAGAAGTTGATATGGCCTTTGGTACTTCTCTCTTGTTCTGCATATCCTTAGCAGATAAAATCTGTAACCTCTATAGGTTTTACTTGTGTGCCTGAACATGTGTGTGAATGCAGGCATGTGAGTATATAAACTCATTGCAATTTCTGTCATCATAATTCACTCTTTATTCAACATATAACAGGGGCATCAACAGCATGTCTTGATACCACTGTGGTGTATGTTATTTCCTCAACAGATTGTCTGTTGAACCCAAAACACATCGGAGTGTTTTGTTCAGAGTAATTGTGCACAGATAGGTATTATTAATACTTCGTGTCTGGGTGCAGTCTCTGCCCACCTGACAGGTACTTCTGCATTTGCTGTAGATGGTGCAGGATAACAAGGTAAAAATCACCTCAAGAAGCATAATAATTGTAATTTTTGCAGTTATTTTTAATTGTGCAAAGCTGAAGATACTAAAAAACCCCCAACCAAACACAACAAAACACACCAAATACAACGCTTCTTGTTTTTGAAACTGTGTAGGGCAAACTGCTGGGTTTGGGATAGCTCTGTACATTTTAAAGGTGCTTCCTGTTGTTACCCTGTTCCCTGGAGTAACTGTTGCCTTGGCCACAGCCTACACGCTAGTAACTCATCATCTATGCAAATCTTACATGCCTTAGTGACCCAAAAGGTACATATTTTTGACACCATCATACAGATAATGATATTATGTACCCTCTTTTAATGTCATTCTTGCATACGATCAAAGCTAGGTGAGCTTTGCCCTCTCTGTGAACAACAAACCACTTTGCAGAGGCCTTCACCCTCTTACCAAGGAGAGAACCAGAGCAGGCCTTGACAGAGATGGTTTCAAGTGCACCTCCTGTGAAGAAGTGCCAGGCATCAGCAGGATCCATGCTGGAGGCTCAGCTGAGAGATGTAGTAAATATTTTGCTCCTTCTGTGATGTTTTCACCCAGCCTATTCAGGATTGCATCAGAGCATTGGTCAGCACACAACATCACCTCAGGAGCTTTTGCTGCATGTGTATTATCAAATCACAGGTCGAGCTTGCAATGCAGTGGGGCTGTGCTAGGGGTTTTGAATATATGGTACATCAGAAGTTTGCCTTTAAAACAGAGTGAAAGAAGGGACAATTCCAAAACCTGAATATTTCTAAGCTTTTGAGGCCTTGGAAATTACCAAGTTTATGTTGATATTTTTGCTTCATTTGATTTGGGGCCATCTGTACACCAGAGTCCTTGGCGATTGTTTTGTATAGGAGAAATAAAAAGTGAGAGGAGTAATTCTGTTGATTATTGTTTCCTAAGTCTTTATTGAAAGCATATGAGTTTTACAAATGTCAGATCTGGAACCACACACAGAAGACTTTCTTCTATTTGATTCTGCTCTCTGTTTCAGGTGGCATTGCATGCCCAAACTCTCTTCCTTACAATTTTTTTTTTCCCCTGCTTGTTTTTCCACCATTTGTTCAGTCTGTGAAGTTTTCTTTCTCCCCTGAGCTTCCCTGACCTTTCTGGTGCTTCTCTTGCACCAGTGGGGAGAGCTGCACGACGCATGACCAGTGAATTCTCAGGCCTTGTGCCTTCTTGTGCTCCTGGTTTGAGTTGTGAAGCATGCCTTTTATCTGTGGGTCTTTATTATATGCTCAATGCAAACCCATTGCTCAGTGTAAGAGGTAACTGCAGTCTTGCAAAGATGCTTCTTTCATTTACAAGTAGCAGGAACTAGCTCCTTGATATTTAAATAAAAGCACTAACAGCCCCATATTCCACTTAAGTCAGAGCTGTTTTCCTTGAGTCAAGATGATGCACAGAAATGAAGTAATGCATCTAACAAAACAGAACAGCGTGGCACTCTTGGAAAGAAGAAAGGAAAAAAAGAGCCCACAGCAGGGATGCTCATGGATTGTATGTGCTGGATAGCTTCTTGGTGCTAGGCTCTGATTATGGTTTGCTTCTCTAGGTCCTGCTTTGCCTTATGCTGCTTTACTTCATTACGGTAATAATGTAGTAGGCCAGCTGTATCAGATCAGTAATGTCAGGATAACGATATTTCAGATAGATAAATTCCTGTTTCTTGCTAAGGTAATTTAATAAAATATTATGATAAACATTGCAGATAAGCTCATCTCTTGGCAATACAGGGAATGAATGGTCTTGAGAGAGAAAGAACCAGTGAAAATATGTAGACTAGTTTTATCATTCTCCATCCATTGGTGAATGGATCTGGTTTTATATTTCCATGACAAATAGCATCTGTGGCGTCTCCTCTGGCTATTGATGCTTATTTTCATGTATAAGCAGACACCTTACAGAAAACCTGCCTTGAGATCTTCGCTAGAGCACTAGAGCTGTGTTTGCCATATTCGGTCTTTACTGTTCCTCATGTGAAAAACATCTTAATTTGTCCTAAAGGTCATTATGAATAATAACTTTTATAAATGTACACACTCTGCAATCCTGGCATGCTGCAGCAATACTTGCACAATTGTCTCTTCATTCTTCCTGCCCTGCAACTTAATCCTGTAGCCATACCTGCATCCCCTTTTCACTTCAAGGGGGAGTAAAGTTTCAAACCCTCTGGGAAGGTGTACTAACACTCTGTTACTTGAAGATCTTAAAGGTCTTTTCCAATGAAATGACACTATGATTCTTCCTAGCTGCCTGAGTTGCAGCACTGCGTTTCTTCTTTTCCTGTCTGATCCCAGGGTTTTGAGTCATCTGCAGGAGGTGTTCTGGGCTTGTGCAGTGTGGGGAGAAGACCTCCAAACCTCAGCTTGGAAAGGTCTATAGCTGAGACATTAACCAAGACAAGAGGTGATGGTATTGAGCTAAGATGTCTCAGCCACAGCAGTTCACTGAGTGAAGTGAGCTCTGGTCTCTTTTGATCATTGTTTGAAATAATAGCAACCAGTTCCACCTTAAGGGCTTTGAGACCTGAGTTATGACCAAAAGGGCCTCCCTCCACCTCGCAGATCAAAGTCCTCTCTCCTCAGTTTCTCTGGTAACTGTCCTTGTTTGTTGGCTTTTTTTAAAAGGGTGTTGGAATCCCTGTTGTGCCACACTGGTCTCCTCCATGTAGGCATCCTTCACAGAGCCATTATGCCCATCACATGCTGGTGGATGACACAACTGAGCACCCCAGTGCTGAGGGCTCTCTCTGGGTGTAGTGATCAGCAAGTGATGATTAATTTGCTTGTATGTGATAGACCTGGGAATAAAGCACTGGTCTCTGATTCTGTCATAGCCCCATAAAGCTGCTTTTTTTAAACTCCAGCATTCTGCTTAAGAACAGGATGTTTCAGAGAGTATCAGCAAAATGGTAAGTTTAGACAGATTTATTTTTATCCAGCACGTTTATTACGCAGCAATTGAGATTTGAAGGAAGATACGGTTTACAAAAAATATGAAAGCATCTTTAATAAATAAAAGGAGGATTTGGATTAAATGTCCTTTTAAATACAGGACTAGAAGCTTATACTGAGGGCTTTGAAACTATTGCTGCCACATATACCCAGATAAAACCCAGAACAAAAAAAAAAGAAGGCAGCCAAATAAAGTACACAATGGTCCAATCAACAAACACTTGCCTGTCTATTTTTTTTGTTTATTTTTATGATCCTGCATTTGTTATTTTTTAAAATCATGCCAATTTTCCACAGTGTTCTAGGTTAGTTGATGGAAATAAACATGAATGCAGAGAGGTGCTGCTTAAGCCCAAGGCAGAATTTCCGTGCAGATGCTCTGTGGTACGATTGGCGTGGTAGAGTCGAGCCATGAAAACCAAACAATACTATGGTTGATTCACAGCCATGTTACTTCAGATTAATGCCAGTGTCACTTAGTTTGGTATGTTTTATTTAGACACCGAGAGTGGGCTGAACTCCGTTTCAGAGCTCACAGTATGATCCGTTAATGCTGGATTATAAAGAACATTTGTTTAATGGAATTACAGCAGCATAGCGCAATGATGAATGTGGTCCATAATCTTTAACACTGATCTATGCAAACTGTAATAACATCACAAGAAAATTAGTTCTTTGAGTGTTACTTCTTTGGAAGCATTAGTTCTTTGGAAGAAGAACAAGTCGTTGGGAATCGGTTCATACAACATGCTGGAAGAGTTTCAATTCTTTTTGTCAGGAGCGAAAGGTGCCATTGCTTACGGGGCCCGGAGCAGGCTTACACACCCTTTGCCTTCTGCTCACACCCTGTCTGCAAGTGGAGGGCTCAATTCCCCTGTGAAAGGTTCTGTTTTGAACTGGGGTATTGGTTTGAACTGGCAATCAGCATCTCCCGTATCAGGCAAGATGAAACAAATTGTGCTAAGCGTGTGCTCCACTGATTAAAGCTCACTTCCAGGAAAAGCCAGTCATTCAAACTGCATTTGGGTATTTACTGTTCAAACTATGCTTTGGGGTTGGGATTTTTTTTTTTGGTGGGGGGAGCTGGTGGTTTGTTGGGTGTGTTTTTTAATGTGATTCTGTGCGATGTGATCTGTATATCCCTAAATTCCAATTAGTTTTCTCCTATAATCAAATGCATTTTATTTTATGCCTATCTAGCGATTCCTGGCTTTTGATTATGATTGAACAAGCAGGCTTTGGTTTCAGTATAATTCTAAATTATGTTTTTCACACTAATATGTGTAAAGCTTGGCCATTTCCTCATACAGCACAAACCAGTATTGGTCAGTATAGATTCACGTATGCAGAAGTGTGCTGCAAAAATGTTACTAAAATGAGCAAAACCATTTTGGGATTAAAATAATTTTAAAAAACCCCAACAAACCCAAAACCGAAACAACCCCACAAAAATACACATAGACTGGTGCTTCCAACTACTTTTAAAAATGAATTTGTGCCCTGCTGTGCTTAGTCTGTGCACATATTTACATTTGTAAGGCTCTCATTTATACAGCTTAGGCCTAGTCTGACTGATTTTTTTTTGACGTGCTAGTGTAGATCTGCTGCTTACTGCATGTCTCATGACCAGGAAGATAATAAAGCACACTAACTTGGAGAGAGCAGCATGATTTTTATTTTTTTTTTAAATTTAGTTTGCTTGAAATAATTCTGATATGTATGGTTTAAGTGTTCTTCACATCCTGATACTTATTGGCTTAGGTAGGGTGTTTGGGGCTTTTTGTTTCTTTTCCCTGAAGTTTGTTTTTTTGGAAAAATTTAAAATAAACTAAAATGCAAACATGCACAATTCAAAGATGGTACCTGTGAGTCCTTTATTCAGCATTAGCAGTTTAGAGCCTGCAAGATCCAGGCAGCAAAATACTGAGCTTCCTTGCTGTTTCTATTCCCTTGTCTTTGCCCTGTAGGCTGCAGGGTCTTTGGGCAAGATGCTGAATGCTGGATACCAAAGCAGCATAAATTTAAAATACACCTTTTTTTATTTAATTTTTTAAAAATTACTTTGTAGCACTGGTGAACAGCTTTTTGACTTGATCTTAAAGGTCTTTTCCAACCAACTTTCTTGTAGCAGCAAGAGGTGAGATGGTCTTTCTGGTTCCAGAAGGCAACTTTGGCTGGGCTTTATCTGCACTTGCTCACCTGTCCTAGGACTGGTTTACATAAACCTGTTTGACTTATGCCAGACTGTGCTCAGTGGTCAATTTTTGGATACTGAATCTTTGTTGTATTTGAATCTTTTCTGGCTAGAGAAGCTTTGGAAAGGGAAGCATGTTTGCTTTTCTGCGCTTTTACATGACACTGGAGGCTGTGAGGTAGACCTCAAAGCAAAAGCTCTTTCCTGACCAAGCTTGGTACATATGCCATTAGGCTCAAAAGGTGTGAAAGGGTCTAATGAAGACCCCAATTTCTAGGTGAGGAATGGTTTGCAGTACTCCTTTGAGCTACACTGCCAGATCAGAGACTGAGTTTTTGTAGTGTCAGCTGACGGAAGTAGGTTGAACTGGAAAGTCACAAGTAGGTGTTGTGATAAATCTGTATTGAAACCTGAAAGGCATTTTTGGCCTAGAATTGACTTTTTTTTTTCCCCAACAGATTTGAAATACTTTAACATGCAATCACTTCAAATTGTTTCCAATTAGGAACAATAGTGAAATATTACCATAGGAAAGAAATTACCTATCACTCAAGTATTTTGGAGGATGGAGGAGTGTGCCTGATTCCTTATCTAAGTCTTGGAAGACCTTTGGTATTTTCCATTGTTACAGGGTTTTTTCCCCAACTGTGTTTTCTACAAATGAATTGTTCCTATAAAGGAATTTAAACACTGGATAATCATTGTTCTCTGTTCCAAAAGCTAATAAAAACAAAGCGCAACCATATGCAGTTGGAGGCCTATGGAAAAACTTGGGTGTAACACACAAAGTAGAAAAACAAACTTTTCTGATGAGGCCAGGAAGCTACGATCAGATTTTCCAGTTTTAACTGTATGTGTTGGTCCAAACTGGGAATATTTCCTGTTAAACTGAATTTTTCCTCCCTTTCTTATTTTGCAGGGGTTTTTTTTTCCCCCATAAACTGTGGATGGGAGGGGACAATAAATGTCAAAGGTAGTTGCATATGATCTCAAACACAGGGAAGAGATATGTTTTTGTCATATTTTATAGTGATGCATGTTCCTTTGTGCTCTGTAGGACTAGTTAGGATCTGTTTGCTTATTCCAGTAGTTGGCCAATGCCAATGCTTGGAATGCTGTTGGTAAATAATCAAGTACCTTAAGACTCTATTTCAAACAGATACATTTCTTCAAGGCTTTATTTTTTCCAGGCAACTCTTTATAAAGTACCTCCTCCCCTTTCCTTTCCGACCTGTACCCTGTACCTCGTTCTAGGTTCTCAGGACATACTTCCTGATGTACTATTTTCTGCAAAAGTTTTCCTGTGATTATGAAAATTTTTTTAGAAACTGAAAAACACTTTCAATACTGATTGATTGATGATGATTGAGGATTAGAGTTAGATTTAACTGATTATGATAATCCAAATCCTGGGTGTGTTACTGATATCAACACTTTTAACTTTTGTAGTAAGCGTGCAGAGTGCTTGGGATGGGTGTATGTCAGTCAGGTCACCAGATAAAAGTCAAGAAACCAAGGGAATCTCATGTGTTTATCCAGGCCTTTGAGCTCAGAGTAAGAATGATGTGTCACTGCCCTAACCCTTTTGAAAAACTGTTATGTGAATTTTTTCTTTTGGGTTTTTAAGGTTTCTTCTGATGAATATTGAGAACATCAAATCTTACATTGTTGGGTGTGGTATTTTTGCTTTTTATTAATGGATATTTCTGTGTGTGGTCGCTTTAGGTGGCATAGCTACTTATGGTTGTTCTTTTCAAGTATAATTTGGCCTAAGTTTTTGATGAGGTTGGTTATGCTCTTTTTAAAGAGTTGAAAGAAAGTGTTGCTCTATACTTTTCCTTCTGTTACTGTACTGTATTTTCTGGAGAAGGTCAGTAACCTAATCAGAAGACCATCCCAGTTCCTGAAGTGGTGGGACCCTTAATCCTCAGTGTGATAACTCTGAGAATGGGTAACTTCGGTGGAAAGACACTGTTAAAATTTCAGATCTGAGGACATTGAAAATACCTGCTTACATTAGCTGGGGTGATTCAACAGAAATGACAGGATTTCAGCCCAGTTCTGTGGTTCCAACTTAATGGTGACTTTTGGCGCCCTTCCTCTCTGCTGTGCCACTGGTCCATTTGTAGAGAAGTCCCTGTGTGCTCATTGACGTGGCAGAAGTAGTTGTGACAATCTGTCGAAAATATATCTGCGTTGTTGATAGGTAACAGAACGGCTCCTGGCAAAGGGTGCAGTCCCTGCTTTGCAGCTGGTTGGGTGCAGCTTTCTCCTGGAAGGCAGTAGGGGGTGAGACCTGACCTATCCTTTGCAAATTTGAGGCTTGAATCCAGCAAAGAAGTTGTTTTATGTAAAGACGTTGCTTCCTGTAGGTATATCCCGGAGTCTGCCTTCATGAGGACTGCTTGCAAAGTGCTTGAGTGGGTTAGCTTAGGTGGGGTGTTTCACGTGAGGAGCAAAGGAGTGAAGCATACTGATTAGAAAGCCACATGAAATGCCATAGCATCTGGAAACAACTTGTGTAGTGTCCCTGACATCTTTCCAATTGGCATATCCCTTCATTTTACAAACACTGTCTGAGTGTAGCCTCTGTCCAAAGCTAGGCAAGCTTCACTGAAGCAGTGCTCTGCTTGGTGTTGTGTTCTCCAGTTATGATTGAAATATCAGAAGGTATTAAAAATAGTGTCCAGAGCTGGGATATTTGATGAATAGTCTTTGTTATTTTTTTCTCTTTTTTTAAAAAAAAGATTATTTTGAGCCTTCATACCTCCAGAAATGATGCTAGCAAGGCTCATCGCAGTCTTCAGTGAAGCAGTTTCCTTGCCAACCTGCAGTACCTTCTGGTGATAACACCAAGGACTAGAATTCGATAATGACTTCCAATAGCATTTAAGCAGCTCTGCGGTGGGTTTTATTGCCCCCAGTTGTTGTTTGAGAGGGATGGTTCCTCCACACACGATATATAACAAGCAGTCAGTGTTCTTGGATAAATACTGACCATTTTTAACAACTGACTGCTAAATCTATTGATAAAGGTTATTTCCGGGTCACAGGTAGTATGTTCTTCGGTGGCCTGTTTTCCATGCTGCCAGCTGACATCTGTCCAGCGTAACTCTCAGCTTTCTATGAAGGAACATACCTTGTACTTCAGTGATGTAATTATGTCTTCAAACAAATACAACTGAGTTGAGCGGGTACAAATACACTGCGAAAAGTTCTTGGCCGGGAAGAAAAATCAATGGTAAATTTCTGTAGGAATCTTCCCAGGTTCTTAATATTTTATATTGTAGATTTATTTTCCATGTTTTCATTTCCAACACTTTCACCATATTGGCATTTATTAACTTTTGTCAGATTGTTTAGGGAAAATCCAGTGAGCAGCTTTAGTTTTTAAAAAAATGGCCTCAAATACATCATGTGTTAAAATGGCACGTGGAACTTCTGCCTTTTAGAAAGGGGCTGCTAATTCCAGTGATGTTTCTGAATCGGGAACAGCTACCAGGCAGGCTGTACATTGCATGTGCCTACTCTTAATAAAAGGAGTGGATGTAAAATGAACCCGATATTTTTTGTTAGAAAACAAAAGAATATGAGTTCCACAGAACTCAAAAAGAAATAGTCTTCTAAATAACTCACCCTTCTGTATATACTATTGCTATAAAATACCTGCTAAGAAAAGAAGCCATAGGTTCAAAAAAGATCCCAGCTATCCAGTGTGTTTGGTGAATCTGTCGTCAGATATATTGTGCATGGAGATGAAAGCATGGTTTGTGTGCTGCCCAAGGAAGTCTGTGGAGGGGGATTTTTTGGCAGCACCTTTTCCCTTTCGCCGCTTTGGTGAGCTCTGCGCTGCCTGGGAGGTTTTGCTCTGTTCCCTTTAGCAGCTGTGGATGGGAGTGACTCAGCCTCTTGTTCCCGTCTGTCACCTGAAGAAAGGATAGTTCCTTGGGGGAAAAAAAAACTTGAAAAATTAAAAATTCATCATTCTTTCCCTTTTGGCTCATAGTAACCCTGTAGAGCCAGAAAACTGTAGGCAACTGTACAGGAGCATGCTCAGAATTATGTAGTGCTAAATTATTGCCGTTAGGTTAAAAGGTTGATCTTTGGCTGCTGCTTTATATGCTGGACAGTAGCTTCAGTCAGGCACAGCATGTTACCGAAATGCAGAGCTACATGGTAGATACTCTGGTATGGATGCTGTTACTGTTCAGGAACGCCCAAGAGTGTGCCATGTGTTCAGCCACATTGTAAAATGGGGGTAGATTTTCAAACTCAGCCAGCAAAAAATGTTAGTTGGCTATTAAAAATGTTCCTGGCTTTCAAAATGCAATTTGGTTGGAGTTTTTGAGACTGGAAAAGTATTATGTATCCTGAGTCTGAAGTTTATAAGTAAAAAGATTAAAAAAAAAAAAAATCTCCTGGGTGACCTGATTTTTTTTGCGCATGTAGAGTAAGTGTCGACCTGTTTGTTAGTAACTTTTGCTGTAGCCACTGCTGTAGTGCAGATGCTTCTCAAATGCAGAATTACAAATTACCATCGGAGAATTGCAACACGTTGGTTTATTGAGATTGTGATGGTTACTGGTGTGTTTGCCCTACAAATGAAGAGGAAAGCATTTATTTTTCACAAAAGTATGGTGTGCAAAAAACACAGTCACATACAGACATAGAGTGTAAATTATATGAAATTACAGGACAGGCGTTACAGAGGGAGATAATTTGCAAAGAACTTGAATATTGATGAAAGTTTTTCTTACGGGCAGCCTCCCTTGAGAGTATTAATTTAGTGTACAGCTTCATTTAAAAATGAATAATATATAAAGAAAATAACGCTTGCTTTGCCACATGCTTGTATTTTATTTATGTGCATGCACATGGTCCACCCTAATTAAGCACAGCTCTTTATGGTTTATTTATTTGTTCTAGAGAGGCTGCTTAATATTTGAGAGAAACAGTAACTATGTGCCTGACCTTTGCAGTGGCTGTGTAATTTGTAAGATGGGTTTTGCAGGAGCTTGCAAGAACAGTAAAATAGCAGGTTGATCTTTTTCTCCATTTGCTGGAACATGCTCAAGAGACCTGATAGCACAAGAAAAAACAGTGAGTGGCTAAAGAGTATTTTCTTGTGTTTTCAAATCTTGGGAGGATGCTGCTGACAGGCTGAGGTAAAGGGTTAAAAACTTATTTCTTTGCTTTTTGTTGGGTCCGTGTTTTATTACTAAAGCACCAGGGAAGTATTTTACATGGAGAATAGTTGGTTTTGATTGTCAAGTTTTGGGTTGGTTTTTTTTTTAATGTTTGGTTGCTTTTGGGGTTTTTTTTTATAGCCAATACAAAGAAATAAATGTAAATGGAAGTGGAAGCCAGTCCAGGATTTAAGTTTCACAGAGTATGGATAAGTGTGTATGGCTTTCTTACGTGGCTGTCTTGTAGTTGGATTAGTCACTAAACTTGGCAAAAATACATGTGGTGTCTCCATGAAAATATTAATGCCTCCCCCTTTTTTATGGCCTTTGCTTAATGTGGATTCTTGCCTCCCTTTACAAAAGCATCCTCAAGCCTGTGCTTCATGGTGAGGAGCTCAGTGTTGGCACTTCAGCCCACCACTCCTTCCTCCCCATGCTTTCTCTGAGGGGTTCCTGTTCCAACTGTGCTCTTCTCTGTTGTGATGCTGGGTGCACACTTGCTGTCTGATGAGGCCCTCAGCTTTATTTCTGAAAAAAGGCAAAACCTCTGTGAGAGAAAGAGGTAGTTGCTGCAGGTGCTGTTAGTATAGTTTGGGTTTGGTGTTTTTTTTAAAAAAACCCACATAGCAGCAGAAGAAAGCAAGGTATGGAAAAGTTGGGGTTAACTCTGTCTGATCATAACGCTGCTGTATATAGAGCAATGGAAATTAAGTGTTTTTTACACTTATAAAAGGATTTTTGTTGATTCAGGCATTTGTGGGTGATACCAGTAAAGAGCAATGTTTAACTGACTTGTTCATGAACAGGACCATTTCTTACATTGTTCTGTGGAAGCTCTGTGTATGTGTACATACAAAATTAATATTCTCATAATGGAAGATGCAATTTGTGCT
Organism: Zapornia atra; assembly: GCA_013400835.1. Taxonomy (NCBI): domain Eukaryota; kingdom Metazoa; phylum Chordata; class Aves; order Gruiformes; family Rallidae; genus Zapornia; species Zapornia atra. Next base: position 76,759 of record VZTU01019125.1, read on the forward strand.
CTATTCAGTCGTTCATGTTTTTGCTAATTAATCATTAATCATCTGCTATTGGAACAGTATCTTTTTTTCTTTAATTAGCCACTGGTACATGTTTGTTAGAAATCTGCCTGCAGAGCTCTTAGACTGCTGCAGTGTAAGCCATATTTTTCTCTTAATCAGTAGGTAACATTTCATAGCTTTTGCTTGCTTGCTTGCTCACTTGTATTTATATATGTAGAAATCTCCTTTCAGCATATGTGCGTATATGGTAGTTACCTCAGAGTAATAGTACGCTGCATAGGTTTTTATAGTGTGATACCTTTAGGGAAGAACAGAGGCTGCCTTGCAAAGGAATGTAAGCTAATGGTATGCATTTCTTCCACCCAAACTGATTGGAAATAAGTAACAACTTTTCCTTCACCTCCTTCCTCCATGCAAACTCTGCAGGATCATTAGGAAAGCCTGAGTAGCTTTCTGGGTTTCAGGGTTGTTTTTGCAGGAGGAGGATGGAAGCTTGGAGAAATGCTGAGTCTTCATTCACCTTCCTTTTTCTTGCAGTTATTTTTCTTTTCTGTGTTGCATAATGAATTGTTTATAGCTCATGTATATAGCTGTCCTGTGTTTGGGTCGCCGCAGGTACATGTGAAAGACTGACAAAGCGTATGGTCTCATTTTTGTGAGTGTCGTGGGATAGGCTTGACTGCAGTAGCTGTGAAGAGCGGAGTGAGGTTTTCATCTTTAACGACCTATCTTTTTTCTTAGAATTACCATTTAAAACATAAACTGAATTTAAAACAATCTGGGAGTTCTTGTCAGTGGATTGAGAAGAAAATTATGGATCTGTGGCAGAACTTCCCAAAGCTGAAGGCTGTATTTTAACTTCACTGTTGCTTGTATGTGTTACTGCTTTAGAAGAATCCCGATGGTGACGGGGATGTCTTAAACTTTCACCTCTTCCCCCAGGTTTAAGCCTAAGAGTGATAGGGCCTCAGTGTATTGCAGAGACCCACATTCGTTAGTCCGGGCTAGACTGTTTCAGTGAATGGGCTACTGGAACTAGGGCAGCAAAACGAAGGAAAAAAAAAAGGGGGCAGGGGGGGCTTTTTCTGAAGATGTTTGTGTTTAAAATGTCTGTGGAAAATAACTGCACAAAGCAAAGCTGTTTATTATCTGCTCCGTTACTTCTGGTAGTGTTAGTGAAGAGTTTTTCGCCTGGGCTTTAAGTGATGTGTGGGCTGTTCTGAACTACACTGATTGTGAAATGAGAAGAAAATCGAACCTAACAGTTAACATTGATCCTCTGCATTAGGGTTTTGTGTCCCAGTGTAAGACAGTTGGTGGGAGGCAAGGCCCTTCGGCAGGGTTGGCATTGTGCTGCGAATGTGGCCAGGCCAGACCATCCCAATGGCCCCGTCCCCTCCCCGCTCACAGCTCCTGAATAGCAGGAGCCATGGCAGGGATCAGTAGAATTACCCTGTGGGTGGTGAGGTGGGTGGTGCTTAATACCACGCCAATTGAACTGTGAGGGAAAGGGGGTTAAGCTGGGATAATGCTACAACCTCATCCCGGGAGCTGACAGCATCACCTCTGAGCATTCTCGCTCCAGGAGAGCAGGAGCAGGAGCATCTGAAGTTTGCTGTGCACCTCAGACCTTACATGACAGCAGTATGCAGCTTGCTACATGCTGCCATGTTGCTAGGGCAACCTGCCTATTTGTTCATTTATTTCCAACTTCAGTCGGATGCATCCTCCACCCTGCCTTTGCTGGAGTGGTCTGTTTGGCACTCAGGCACGCTTTGATGGGCTTCAAATGTATCTTGTGTAGCTAACTATTACTTATATGGGGAAGGCATCTTCCATCCCCCTACCCCAAGTCATTAGAGAGAGGTCTGTCTTGGATTTTAGCATTTTAATTGGAGTGTATCTATGCTTCTCCATGCACAGAAATTAAATATTGCACTTGTTTGTGCATTTTATGCTCTTAATGGAAGGGAACGTTATACCAATTTTCTCTAGTGCTACTAGAGCAGTTTAAGCTCCCTTCCCCTCTTTCCCTAATACTTCCATGCCTTTTGGGGGGCTTGTTTGAATGTATCTACCTGTAAATATGGCCTAAATCTCCCTTTCAATTTTTTCAAAGCATGAATTAGTTGTTCTGGCATGTATGAATAATGCAGCTTACAGAATGCATGCACTTTAATGGTATCTTTGATCTGTGTACAGTTTGAACCAGAAATTATAAGAGGCAGTAGAAAATTCATATTAACACTGCCTTGCAGCAGAGATGTCTTCTGAAACGTGTTGTTAAAACAGTAAGAGATGCTTTACTGTAAAAAGTGACCAGATTTTTTTGTTTGTGTTTTGTTTTTTTTTTCTATTCAGCTGTCCCATTTCCTCCAAGTCACCGGCTCACAGCTAAGGAAGTGTTTGATAATGATGGGAAACCCCGTGTGGATATCTTAAAGGCACACCTCATGAAAGAAGGGAGACTGGAAGAGAGCGTTGCCTTGAGAATAATAACAGAGGGAGCTTCAATTCTCCGCCAGGAAAAAAATTTGCTGGACATAGATGCACCAGTCACAGGTTAGTATGGAGTTAACGATGATGGGGAGGGGATGGTTGCTGGTTTAGGACATGTTAAGTATATGTGGCTTCCTAAGGAGCTGCAAGGCAGTTTGGAAATAATGTGTTCTCTCCAGTGCTTGATTCTGTCTTTGCCCACTACCACTACGGATAATGGAGGCCATCAAGCAGCTTGTGAATTAGAGGAAAGGATCATGTCTGCTGAGCCCTTTCTGTTTGTAAGGCAGACAACATTTTTAGTCTTTAGGAGAAGATTAGAAGAACTTTCTTAAACTTGAAAGTTCCCTGGCCTTTTGCACCAGGTATTAATTCCATAATTTTATAGATGTCATTTACCGTAGTAGCACTGCTCAGACATACAAACGGCACTGGGCTCTGAAGGAACAATGGTGTCAGAGTAAATGAAAATTTTAATTAAATGCTAAGGAAAATAACAAGTGCAGCAAAAAAGAAGAAAAAAATTAGCAGAATCCAAGTTTGTGTTGCCTGGAGGATTAATGAATTGTGCTGGTTGCAGAACCCATCCTGCCCTTGACTATCAAATGCTACCACCCACTCATTAATCCTCAGGAAATGCCTTATACTTTGAATTTCCTTCTCTAATTGTCTCCTGCCTCCGACTGCATTCTGAACGTATGAATGCATTTGCTTGCTCTAATGTGCCTCCTCCCCTGTTTTGTTGTTTTTATCTGATATGAATGCATTTTTGGCAAGAAGTCAATCAGTGTCATAGAAAGCTGTGGGGCAACAGAGAACTAATTCTAGTCAGCTTAAACTATGAAACCAAACTATGAAACTTTAAGAAATGCCTTTTGTCATTTCTATTTCTGGAGAACTCTGACAAAAGTAAAAGAAATAGGTTAATTTACTGCAGAAGAAGGGTTACCAGGCTTTATTATCAATACTGGTAGCATTCGCCAACAACTATGTAGAAGTATCAAAACCTTCATTTTGAGAAAAGCTTCTCTGAAACTGAAGAGCATACTGTCGGGCTTAGAATGATGCACAAATTATTGAAGCTTGTAATTTTAAAAATTGAATATAAATAGGGTATTGCAGCTTGACCTGGAGAGGTAATATGTATCATCTTTTATATAATACTTAGCTGTGCAATTCTGATGGAAAAAATGTCAATCGTGTTGCAGCTCATGGATGAATAAAGGAAACTGGATGAATAAAAGGATCCCCCAAGTAGCCTGAGAATAAAGTTCTATAGACATTGTTTTCTGACACTTCACAAGAAATGGAAGAAGTCACAGAGGTGCAATACCATTGTCCATAAATGAGTAGCAGAGCAGACATGCAGAAATTTTACCTCTGTGTGAAAGGAAAAAAGAAAGAAATTTACCTTTTTTTGTGTGTGATTTATTTTTTTTAAATCCCTTGAGAGATACAGACTGTAGGAGGATAGGTCTTATGTGTTATGTCCCAACTGATTTCCTTAAGTCCATGGTTAATGTTCTGTCTTTCTCTTTAATTTTTCTCTTTAAAAAGTATTTCTTAAATGCTTTTGAAGATACTGGAATCGTTCTAAATTGTATTTTGGAGATTAATCTCCTGAAGGTTACCCCATTGTATAGTCCTGGTATAATTTAAGTCTTTGATTCTTTTTTCGGTGGAGCCTACATCTTGCTTTGTTCCTGCTTTTGCAATTATTCTCACGCAGTGATTTGTGATACTGCACCATTCTTCAGGGTGGTTGGTAGCTACTCTCTTTTAAGCTCACTCAGGACAGCTGGGTTCCTAACGCTTGTTAGCAGGGTAGCTGAGAAGTGCTAATGTTCTGTATGAACAAACATGAAAGCTGGAGTTATTGAAAGTGATCATCAAAAGAAGGAAAAAAAATAAATTGTGAGGGGGAGGTTGGGAAGTCTTGCGAGGCATGTTGTCAGGGCCACAATGATTTTCTTGGTCCAAGTATGACAGCAGGTGACTGGATAAAGAGAATATCAATTGACCAATGATGTGAAGGAAATGCAAGGCATACAGGCAATCAAGAAAGAGCTATGGAGTAGAGGAAAGCTTTTTCCAAATCTATGGAAGAGGAAACAAAACCCCTGATAGAGTAGAGTAGAAAGTGTTAGATTTTTTTAGGCAAGGCATGACAAGTGGTCTTGTTGAAGACTGACAGACAGAAATCATTAATATGGGATCCTCTGTGGGAGATACATTCTTTTTTTAGAAACATATCCCTGTCGCTGGTTAATGAGATGATGGTCATCAAGAAGAAGAGGGGTAGAAGACCATAACTATTGAAATAAGAACTTTGTGGATTAATACAGGGATAACTTGATAAATGGCAAAGAACATGCAAATATTTTTCTTAAAGCCTTGTGCAGCCATCTCTCAGTTTGAAATTTCTTTTTTGTTTATTTCAAGGGATGAGATAATTGCCCTCAGAAAAAACATCAGAGTTCTATTTATAAGCAAAATCATGTGAAATACAGTGGGTACATGGAAGACTTGGATCTGAGGGAGAAAATGGTTTGTGTAATGGAAGAGAGGTGCAAGGAGCCTTAATGTGGCACGCCCAAGCCATTGTTTGGCATCCATGCATAAAACTTTCTCTGTGCCTTTGCTTAGCTGGAAGCACTGATGTGATTGTCATTTTGAGTTAATACATTTTTTTTTCCAAATTTGGCAAGGTTATAAACCTTCTGAAGTATTTAGCTGTAATTCTCATTGTTTGCTGTCTACTTATGTACATGTTTGCTACAGTTCATGCTTTCAACCAAGGTGAAATATTCCTGCAGTTGTTACACAGGGCTGCTGTTCACTGAGTATGAATCTGAAGAGAGTCTGAACTAAGAAGAGACTACAAGTCTTCTGCTGTCAGGAGTCTTGTTACATCTGGGAAGTGTTGAGGCAGCTTTGTCTTGACTTGAGAATGTGAGTTTGGAAGGATGGAGGGAACTGTGTTAAAAAAAGTGAGTGTATTGAGGCAAAGTCTGAAAGGAGGGATAAAAAGTGGTGACAAGGGCTGCTCAGCAGGTGACAAAGCAGTGGTTGATGCAGGCTACTTGAATACAAGAATATGCGATAGTGGTGAAAAGGTTGGGAGCCACAGAAGAGTCTGAGTCAGAGGTACACAGGATAGTTGGGCAGGCAAAGTAGGAAGATGAGCAAGAGGTTGACAGGGTATTCAGACTACCTGGGCAAGGCATCCAGGCTGGAAGGTGAAGGGGCACTTGAGGGGTTGGCCTGGCTGCAGCGTGACAGCTGTCGTACAAGCAGTTACCAGTACAGACCTGTCTCATGACTGGCAGCAGTGAGGGGTTGGCACAAGGATTGTGGCATCATCTAGGTTTCCAGTGTGGGGAAGAAGCAAGCTGGGTACACTGGGCTACCATGTTGCTTTCCAGTTGCCTGCAGCACCATGGGGAATGTCCAGCCCTCATCTACTGAGTAATGGGCAAACAAGGGTTCAGGGGACCACCTTCCACAGATGAATTGTTCCCGGCAACTTCATCCATACCGTCTTCTCTTAGAAGCCTGTGGTCTTCATTTTAGGCTTTTGGGTTTAATGAGGTTGATCTACCACTATGCTACAGCTGTTCAGTGTTCAGAGGAAAGGCTGCCATAGAGACATCTTATTTCCAGTCCTGTTTTATGTTCATAACAGTCTGATGACACATGGAGAAATTGGCTCACTTTTAATAGGTTCTTTTTTTTTCTGGAAGGCTAAGGAATGTATCTCTGAACCTCCCTGATGGCAATATTTACTGAAGTCACACTCCAAAGAACAGTTGGGAAGGCCAGATTTTTAATTGCCTGTGTAGCTTTATGTGGCCTTATTATATAGGTTCATTACTATACAGAGTGATTCTGGGCAAGTGACGTGCAGTACCCTTTGCACAATGACTGAGTAATTGCTTGTTTTTACGGGCCCTCACTTACAGACCTGAGCTCTGCTGTTCTTAAGTACAGAACACTCCTAACCACATGCCAAGCAGCTGTCCCTTTGACTTCGACATGTGCATGGGTAACTTTCTCTGCGCATGAGTATACGTGTATACCCCTGTATATTATAGAGCTATCTATAGAATGTCAAGTTCTTTGAGGTGTTTTATTGCATTATGTCAGAAAACCAGATTTAAGTAAGGCCCGTGATGGCAATGTTGCCTTGCTTGGCTCTAAGTCTTTAGAAAGGACACTTTGGCTCACCTGTATTTTGAAGACAGTCATTCATACATGTCTCTCTGAAGTAATGAGATATAATACTATGAGTGGTGTTGAAAGTATGTGGAGCAAGCTGATCATGCTGTCTTCAAAGTAAGGTTTGTGTAAGTTTTGTAACTACAGCATATTTCACACAAATGAAGAGAACTGGACTTGAAAGTTGCTCACTGCATAAGTATGGTTCATTCTGTCCACTGCATGGAAAAGAGCAGGATGTGACTGTGTAACTAAGAAACTTGTAGCATAATGCATATGCAAGAGAGGTTGTACTTGAAATCCTAATTCTGTCACATCCTAAATATGGACTTCTTTTTTGCCAATCTTTGTGGTGTTCACTTGAATTACTAGGTGTATGATTTATCAACATTAATGGGTCTCAGTTCACTGGTTCTTCTCAAAGCAATGAAACCTGTAGTTACGAAACACAACAAATTGTTTTCCAACATCTGTAAAAATTACCAGCTACAAGAGGATCTGCAAGAACCCAAAGGTCATATTGCAGAATTTGATTTCAACAGGAAAGTAGCTGATGACAGCAGCCAATTCCAGCTTCGCAGCTAGATCTAATTTTGAAGTTGGCTCTGGTTTGAGTAGAGTAGGTTGTGCTAGATGAACTTGCCACCTTAACTTTTCTATGATTTTAATTTACACCTCCTTAAATGACATACTCAACTACAAGAGCAGACCTAGAACTCTTAAATGTTATGTTTGGTCTAATACCTATCATTGTTTTTTTGCTTTTATGGTTTGTTTCTTGAAGATATTGTTAGATTTACAGATACTGAATGAAAGTCACATATCTTTTGCACATATGACTTGACAAGTGAATAAGCTTGAAGAGATGTATGTTGGTGTTTTTAAGGTAAGTCTTTTTTCTCCTGCTGATACCTGTTTTAAAAGTAATTAACGTGATCTCTTTCTTCTTGTACGTAGGATAGCTCTTGTGTACTCGGTGTGCACTCCTTTTGGTTAGTCTCTGCTCATCATTATTAACAAGAGTTTCCTCTAGGAACGCAAAAGCCTAAGTCATATAAATGATTGTAAGTCTATGCTTTTTTTGCATATGGTACTTGCCTACAACAAATTACTCAGGCAGCTGTCTGCTTAGAGAAGTTCTCTGTTCTTTTTACATCTGTGCCACCACCAGCACTGGCAATGACAACAGTTTCTGGCCATGCACAGGCATCAGCGGCAGCATCTGTCAGTCCCTCATTTAAAAAAATGGAAAACAAGTAAAACAAGCATACTCTTGTTCTAAACCTTCACATGGTTCATTAAGAAGCCTTGGCTATGCTACCCTGTGTTCAAAGCTTCCTGAAATGCCAGGTGCATGTAGCTTGGTATGGGAGGATAGGTGAGCACCAGAGGAACACAGAACAAGAGTTGGTTATCGCAATGTAGAAACTTTACAGAAGTTGAGTGCACCTTTCATCAAGTTTGCTGTTGACACCAAGCTGTGAGTAGGACTTGAGAGTCTTGGTGGATGGGAACCTTAACAGGATGTGGCAGTGTGCAATTACCACTCAGAAAGCCAACCATGTCCTGAGCTGCATCAAAGCCAGTGTGACCTGCAGATCAAGGGAGGTGATTCTGCCCCTCTGCCCTGCTCTCATGAGATCCCACCTGGAGTACTGTCTCTAGCTCTGGGGGCCCCTAACATTAGAAGGACATGGAGCTGTTGGAGCAGGGCCAGAGAAGGGCCATGAAGATGATCCAAGGGCTGGAGAACTTCTGCTGTGAAGACAGGCTGAGAGAGTTAGGGTTGTTCAGTCTGGGAACAAGAAGGCCCTCCAGTACATAAAGAGGGCCTGCAGAAAGCTGGAGAGGGACTGTTGGTGAGGGCATGATAGTGATCAGAGAAGTGGTAATGGCTTTAAGATGATGGAGGGCAGATTTAGATTAGGTGCTAGGAAGTATTTATGACAAGGGTTGTGAGGTACTGGCACTGGCTTTCCAGAGAAGCTGTGGTTGCCCCCCTCCCTGGCAGTGTTCAAGGTCAGGTTGGAATGGGGCTTTGGGCAACCTGGTCCAGTGGAGGGTGTCCGTGTCCATGGTAGGGGGATTGGGCTAGATAGTCTTTGAGGTCCCTTCCAACCCAAACCATTCTGTGAGTCCATGAACAACGTAGTAACTCTGGTGACCTTGAGGTGCATTATAGATCGGTAAAGTACCTTTGGTGCATTATAGATCTGTAACAACTATAGACTCTTCCTGCTATCATGTGCTGTTACGATGTTTGAGGCTTCCAGATACTCTCTGGTATTTCCTCATGTTCCACATACATTTTTCTTTTTCTGTTGTCTCTCACTTTCTAGTATAAAATATTAGTAGGTTGCTAGTGCTGTGCAAGTGAAAACCTCGTAAACAGTGAGAATTTCTACCTAAAGTGATCAATGCTAAGGCAAGTTAATAAAAGTATTTACCCCTACATTATAGTAAAAAGGCTATAACGTTTAAAATTGCATCAAACTATAGCACACATGTAAATAACTTGATGCAACTGGAGAGTGAAACTAAAATTGATCTTCCTTATTTTTACCTTTGAAACAGCTTAAGATAGAATTCCAGCATGGAAAATTAACATGATTGCTTCTTAGGGGCCTACAAGTCTGTAAGATCTGTCAATATTAACAGAATATCAAAGTTTGTCTGAAATTAATATTTCATTAAGAGCAATTTTATTTAAAAATATCTCTATTTCACACTTAAGTAATTTAATTTATACTCTAAACCTGATGTACTATAATTACTGTGGAGGAAACTATTGAATTTCCAGGATACTTTTATAACTAAAATATGTTCTTATGTATAGTGAAAAAAGCCTTTACATGATCAAATAGTAAAATTTTGTCCTGAGTGACAGTGACTGGTGTCTTCAGACTCCTGAGTCTAAAAGCTTTAATGCTGGTTTGAAGTTTAGATGCCTGCAGCTTTTTCGCCACAACACAAAGTTACCTTTAAAAATCATCTGTAATGTTGTTCGTGATACTAAAATTGATGGGGCCTGCCCTCCAACCGGCTGCTGGTTGTAGTATGAGACTTCTTTCTGTATCTCAGCCAAGTATTTTTCAGTTATGAGTAACTTCTTTATTGGCTTTAACTCTGTCGCTGGTCATTCTGAGCACATGCTGGTATTTTGTTCCTTCTAGTCTTAAAATGCATTAGAGTCCCAAGTGTTCTGGTATAATTACATTAGTTTGAGTTTCTGGGTTATACTGGTATACATTCCCAGTAACACTGAAGAACTGGCCACGTTGAGCAAATTATTTCCACTCTCAGAATAAATTCCTTGCAGTTAATTCTCCATCCAAAAATTAACTTTGGCTGCAGTGAGGTAAATGGCAGTTTGAAATAAAATTTGACTCGTTTCTTTCTTAAATACTATTTTTTAAAGTATGGATATTAATCTTAAATATAAAATGATCTCATTTACATAAGTAATATGACATGTCATCCATGGAAGAGGAGGGAAGAGAAAGTATCAAAAGCACCATACTGGAAAACAAACAACAGTACAGTTATTTTTACATGCCAGTATAAGGCAGATGTGTTTTGTCACTTAATGAATTAGACTTTATGAAGAAATATTTGCTATATTTTTTTCAAGTGCATTACACTCTCTTCTCAATACATGCGTGAACACAGTTTGCTGTGGCAACAATTATTTCCCTTTATATATCACTGTTGAGTAGGTTATTAAAGTACAGAGAACCTGCATGTTGAACTCCTGTTAAAAATAATTTATGATATAAAGGTACTGTTGAACAGCTAAAGTGAACTTGATTGGATCCTTTAATTGGATTGCTGATTAAAACTGACACTGCTGCAGCTATCTTGCATGCTTTATTGAGAACTCATAAGACATCATATCACTAGTGGCTTCAAAACTGGATTTCCAAGGAAAAAGATGTAAGGCTGTATGTATTCAATACTTTTTTCATCTGTTCCTTCCATAAATGCATCTGTCAGTTCTAGATATGGATTGAAATACGCCTGCCTGCATCCTTGGGAGAACAAAATGATTGCATCTTGTATCTTAATTGAGCTGCTTCATATATTAGCATCTGACGTTTTGGCAGACCTGATGTTTTCTAGTAGTAGCTGCCTCAGTCTATCATTATTGTCAAGACAGTGGATGCTGCATTCCGTATTCTGTACAACTCCCTCACTTGTTCTTATAAATAATCCATATCTAGTTAACTTTGGTGCAAAAATCACAGTCAAGTAAGTGAAATCGTGGTATCTGAGATGCCCTTTGGAAATGGAGCTCAATTTGGTGCTGTGAAATGGAGGACCAAATATGTATTGGGTTTCAGCACAGAAATTGCATTGATTAAAAAATAACCGCCAGCAAAAATACAAACCCAACTGATTGCAAATACCAAAGTCCCTGGGACTTCGTTCTTGCCATCTTTTATTTAGCGTGTGGGTGCCGCTTCATCATGTGAATTCTGATGGCACAATACAGCATGTTTGCATTACTTCTCAGGCTATTCCAAGAAGACACAGTACTTTGTAGCAGTGGTGGTTTTTTATTGTAGCTTCTCAAGGGTTTTTCTGAAGCTTGTAAATCAGGATTTTTTATTTGCTTTGCAATTATGTAGTCAGTGGCACAACTTGAGCTAGAACTGGGTAGTTCTGGGTCTTGGACATTTGGATTCTGTTTTGAAAATAGCCATGATGTTTGCACTGTGTAGCACTCATTAGGAAGAAAGAGATCCTTTGTTCTTGCCTTTTATGTTCTCTTAGCTTTGCCTAGTTATTCCTCCTTTTGATTCTAGCCTCAGGTTAATTTAACTCAGTCTCGGGTCCTGGTTTATATTGGCAGGGGGTATGGGAATGCAGTGGGATCACTGCTGAAATTGCAGACACCCACGTTCCTTCCTCCCCTGTTTGGGATGGAGGAACTACTGAAGTAAGACCTAGAAGGGGTCAGAGGGAAACTCCACCATATGTTTGCCTCACCCCCCCCACCCCCCCCCAGCAAAACAAAAATCTACCAGTGAAGCACAATACTGGCATTACCCACTTTGTGTGTTGTGTTTGAGAAAGAAATAAGAGAGGATCATGATTTATATGTGCATGAGACTGGAGGGGAGATTAATTCTGTCTTAATCACACCGTACCTGCAATAGCTGTAGTGTAGAAATCAAGCAAGGAGCAACTATGGGAGGGAAGAAGAGGAACTGGAGGAGTTTGAGGGGGACAGAGACAAATAGCGTTTTGTGTCAGCAGATCATTGCCATTTGGAGGTACCATTGCATTCGTCTGGCTTGGGATTGGCTTTGCAGATGTGTGCCCCTGTTTTTTAGAGTCCGGTTGTGCCTTTGGAGTGAACACCGGTTGTCTCTTGCCTTCAGCTGTGCTTTTCGTTTGTGTGTCTAATCTTTCACCAAACCCTGACTGTGAGCAGTGGTGAGTGAAAAGGAGATAACTAGCAGGTTCATGCTTAAGAGATACTATAAACATTACCTGTCACCACTTAGGAAGAGCATAACTCTGAGAGTATTAGAAGCTGGAAATGATGCTTATGGAAATATGTTATTCTGGGATGGGTTCTTCTACTTCTTCCTGTCTGTAGATGCTTTTTCATTGGCATTTTAATTATTCTACTGTTAGAGCTGAGACCAGCTACTTTGTCTATTTGGTTTTCTGCAGTTTGTTTAGATAAAACATTTGTAGAATACTTTCCAAGTGTATATAATATCCTCTGTGAAGATTTTGCCTTTCAAAATGAAAAAAATCTGCTATAGTTCAAAACATTTTCATTAATTTAAATCTCATTTTAAAATTGTCTTTAAACTCTATAAAATCCATGCATTATAAATAAATTCATCAATTGTAAAGATTAATTGTGCTGAACAGAAGCATATTTTTAATCTGCAGCTGATTTTGGAAAATCTTGGTTAAGTGTCATAGGGGATAGTGGCAATAGCATATGTGACTTGTACTGATAGTGTGTCAAGCCATAAAATTTTCTTCATTATGTGTCCCTTTTAGGGCATCAAATCATTTAATGATGTTTCAAATGGGTGCTGCCTCAAGAATGGCTGTGTTGTCTTTTGCTTCTCTCTTAGGTTTGGGCATCTAAATCTAATTGAAATTCATGTATCAATACCACTTGGGATACTTAATTACTTCCTGAGAAGCTATTCTGGATAAATGAGGAGGATCTTGCTCCTCATCCTCTGATGAAGATTCAGCAAGGATTACATTTTCAATAGTAATCTATGTCATTTCATTGTTCCCTTTATTGCATAAGTAATCTCTTGAGCTCAGCAGTTGCATTGAACCTTGTGGATTGCTTGATGTAAGTCAGCGTTGTTCTTTTCAGTGAGGTTTTTTGGATGTAGCTGTGTCATTGTCTTTAAAGCAGGCAACACCAGGACACAATGTCACTGGATTAAGGTTCAATTTAAAAGTCTGTGACTAAGAATGAAAACCAGTCTTTTGATGCCCAGCACAAGGGAAGGCACTGTGGAGAATCCTTCTGGTTCAGTAGACGTGTCAGCATCATCGTTTTCGGATGTTACTTCTGAAAGCTGCCATGTGGAGTATTTGACAGCCTCTCTTCTTCCAGATCTATCTCTACAATAAATTCTACACTTACAAGCAGACAACACCACAAAAGGGTTGCCTTAATCAAAATAGGTTGAATTCAGAAATGAAAATGAATGCTTGTGGAAGTTCGCTGCAGGTGGTCATAGTTGGACCTCCGTTTGGGGTTGGAATGGACCTCAAAAGATCATCTAGTCCAATCTCCCCTGCATCCAGCCAGAAAAAAATACTTTTTTAAAATAATCAAGGAAATAATATTGAGTCAGCTGTTTCATTTTTATACTGTGTTAACTTGTATTAATAACAATTGAGCATCATTTTGAATCTATAAGCTTAAAAAACAAAAAAACACACTACATCTTTCAGCTCACTATTCACACATGTTCTGTTATAGGTTTGGTTCCCTTTGTACATACAGCCTAAGAGCTACAGGGTGGCAGTGTGGGCTGGGGCATTGCTGGTGGCCATAGAAGTCAATCCTGTGACTTCAGCCTTTGGCAAAGTGGCAGTGCAAGAACACTTCCATTTTCTTTCTGCTTGGCTTAATTTCTGTCATGGGCAATTGTCGGAGTTGTCTAGAACAATAAATTATGAAAGCTAATGTTGCTTCTTTGTTCCACTTCATTTCCTTTGGCTCTTGTCAGACTTAAGAGGGAAGAAGCTTGCCTCAGTGCAGATACACAATTGCAGATAAAGAGAAGTAGACCTAAGAGCTGTGAGATCTGCCTACGTACCTATATAACTAGGTTGTATTTTTTGCCTAAACAATCTAAAAAACTCCAGTTGAATGGGTGAAATTCCTTTGAGGAGGAACTAATTTTTAGATTCTGAGCAAATAAGAAAATACGTAACTCTAAACTTGAGTTAATTATTAAAGCATATGATAGGTAATAGCAATTTGACCAAAATTTTACTCGGATGAGACTAGCGTGTTAAGCCAGTGTTGAGGTGAGACTAGGTTGCTCTCTAAGTGTAATAAAGCAACCACTGTTAAGGATTTTGAGGGTGGTTCATTTATTATACTTGTTATTTTGAGGATCGATTGCAGCAGGTTAAAAATAGGTTTGTAGTCTACTGATTCTCTTAGAATTACTTCTGAAGAAGTAATTGGGTTTTGGGTTTGTTTTGGTTTTATTAAGGTACTTTATGAGTTCGTTATAGTGGAAAAACTTAATTTCCAAACACACATAGAGGTTATTTATGGCCAAACCCACCTCTTTATACAGAGGGCCAACATCAAATGTTATTAAATCCTGTGTAAATCATTAGTCATTATTTGGAAATCCAGTGGGATTGCATCTAGATTTTATTGTAAAATCAGAGAAATGGCATTAAGATGTGTGAGGAGAGGACACCAAGCCTTGTGCAAAACAGTTCCATGGCTTCCTGAATCCTTCTTGAGGGAACAAATGTATCCTCAGCAAACTGATTTTTTTAGCTATACGAAATGACTTTCAGATCATTTAGGTGTTCAGAACTGCTTCTGCTTTTTGTAGTACTAAGGCTTGAGACTTCAGACTATGAAGACTATCAAATGCATCATCTCCTACTGAAGACATGAGGTTCTTGAAAACAACTCCTTGAAGATGCCATCTGGTAGCATGTGTTTGGTATGTCTGGCCCCTTCCTGATGTACCTGCCATCAAGGACATATATTCTTTAATGGGAAAGAGAGAAAGAATAACCATTATCATAAAGCCTGAGCACAAACATCTCCAGTTGTTGCTGTAGGCAGGCGCCAGAAGACTACCACAAGTGTGGGAGAGAAGCATAAGCTGTTCATTTCAGTTGACCTTTTAATTTAAAGTCTGATTTAATTTTTCTAAGTAAGCATTTGGGAAACATTTCAGGTTATCTTACAGGGGGAGGCAGTGAAAAATAAACTGGATTTGTGTTGAATTGAGGTGATAATGAAATGAAGATCTGCCACCTTTTGATGCAGATTTTTATGGCAAAAGGAAAATTCTTTTTAATTGCATAAACAAAAATTGGAAGCTTTAAAATTAGCTGTTAAGACCTTGTTCTGCATGTGTTCTACAGGGCTGTATATTTTTTTCTCTGTAAGAATATCCGGAATTTTCATATAATATTCCATATTTTTTATGTAAAGCCTTTTTCTTGAGAGGGGCTTTTAAGGTCTAACATTAATTGAATTGGGGAAACGTTGAAATTTTGCAGCAATAGCAGTTATTCACTCTGCTATTGAAGCTAAATTACTCACTTAAGCTAGTTTAAACAAAATCAAAGCATTAGTCTGCCAGAAGATATCTATCTTCTCCAACATTTGCAGGCTCTTTTGCTCTTATTTCATCACACACTTTCCCTAGGCATCAGTGACTTACTCTGCAAACTACAGCTTTTTTGTCAGCACAGGGTTTCATTCAGTAATGAATATAATGTTATTTTTGTTATGTTGTTCGTACATTAAGCCCTTTCCCTAAAATCGCAGAGTAATTTAGGTTAGCTGGTACCTTTGGAAGTCACATGGTCCTGTTCCTCGTTGAAAGCAGGGCCAGCTTCAAAGATAGGTCAGGGCTAAATTCAGCTGCTTCTTTTCTCAACTAATCCATCTTCTTCCTTCCAACGTGTGCGCATTCCTCCTTCCCTCTTACTGCCATGTTTCTGAACAGACCTCCTGCTGTTTCAGCTGCATAGTGAGGGATGTTAACTCCTCACAAAAGCCATCCTATTCTTCCAGCATCAAGACTATCCCACTTAATGTCTGTTGTGCTACAAGAACCCCAGTGATGCATTTGAGGTCAGACCGTTTCATGCTAAGCCTCTGAAATGTTTCTTTGACGCTTCACATGAGGAAGACCACATGCAGTTCCTTTCCCCACCTTTTTTTTTTTCCCCTTGGTTCTTGTATTCTTGAAAAATTTGGCCTTGGAAGAGTTGTTGTCTAAACATGGATTTGTCTGTTTTTCTCAAGACCAACTCCTTTCAAATGTGCTTCCTGGGACAGACGGTGTTGACATTTGAGCTATCATTAATAGTTATTACTCTGCAGTGCATGAGTGATGATTACTCCCCATTAATCTTACTGTAGAGTGTGGAGGAGAGCATGGTGTTCAGAGGCAGTTTTAAGAGCCTGCAGCTGTCTCATTTGTATCTTCCTGGACCGCCTACCAAAGTCTGCCTTGGGACTCTCAAAGTATTGCTTATGCGGGACTTTGAATAAGAGTGATACTGAAGAGGATCCATCCACCTGATGTGTCATTGTCCTAACTGTGAAACCTTGGCTTCAGTGATAGATAATTTTTAAAATACTATTTTTGTGTCCTGGGGAGTACCTGGGCATGTGTGCCAACTTGCAAAAAACCCCAACTGGTACCTTTATTCCATTCTGAGGTGGCTCAACTCTCTTCAGACTTTTGAAAATTGTTTGGCTCAAGTCCTGTTAGTATTTTGGGTATGGGAGTATAAAAAAAAGGACCTCTCAAAAGTATCTAGCTACAAGGAGAGAAGGGGGAAAGTTATTTCAATAAGGATATATTTCCAATTGTAAGAAACTAATTCCTATTGACAAGAATTTTGTAGAAAATATAGATGCTAATGGTTAGATTTTTTAATTTGGTATCTGTTCTGCTGTGTTTTCCTTTTTTTTCTTTGTGAATAGAAATCTTTTACAGTAAATAAGTATTAATATCTAGAGGGTATGCTGTATGTGATCTCAAAGCACAATTGCTACAGCTGATAAATGTGCTGTGTGTTGCTGGCTCAGTTGCGAGCTCTGGTGTATTTGCATGCATACAGGGAATCATGTAATTAACCACATTAAACTGAATAACACACAGCCTCCCCATTGTTCCTCTTTATGGGTGTAATTAGATGCTGAGAGAACTATAGCAGGAAATAGGAACAGTTTCCTCCTGCCACCCCTCAAACAAGTTTTCAGTTCCAATTAAAATAAATTACATTTTCAACCAGAAGAGATTACTCACATGATACCTATGTCATTTAGAAACAGGCACGGAAAGTCTGGTGTAAAGGTAAATATTAGAAATGAGAAAGTGGAGGAGAATAATTTAGAACTCCAAACCAACTGGAATTCAAAAGCTGATTCTGCAGATTGCTCAGTTACACGCCAGTGAGAAATTTCTACTAGAAGCTAAGTAACAGGGACAGCATTCTCAAAAGACTTTTGGGTGCTAGAGATCTCTTTAGTTAAACTACATGATGTGCTTTGACGCTTTGACTGAGGAGTTGGGGTTTTTTGTAGTTTTTTGGTTTGGGTTTTTTTTTTAAAGAACCTTTATCTTCTGCCTGAAGTAGTCTCGTCATATATGACACTTTCTGCCCAACACCTTCCTATTTTGATCCGTCAGATGTTCCAAGAGTGCATCCTTTCCTGCACTGCTATAGCAATAAGACTTTAAAAAGTAAGAGAAGAGAAGAAAGCCCTTCATTATGATGCAGTTAGCTGGAAGGATAGGATGATGATGTTGTTGTTACTGTTATTAGGGCTGAAAAACCACGTGTTTAATGTCACAAATAAAACAGTTCTTTGGTTTTGAAAGTGTCAGTAAGAAATCAGAAGCAAAACTACGTAGTGAAAATCATGTGAAAAAGAAAAAGCCTAGTCTTTCAGGCTTTGATGAAGTTTAAAAGTAAGATTATGTTTGTATTCTTAATTAACTCCTTAGTAAATGTTGTCCAGGATAACTTTTAAATCTCTTGATAACTATTATGACAAATGATGGCTGTCCTAGTTTAACTTAGAAAAACTTATGCTACATTACAGGAAAAAATGCTGTCTCCTGTCCTTTCCTTAAGTACCGTGGCTGTTTAAGATGACTTAAATATAATTGTGATGGAACACATAATTAGTATAGTAATATCACTGCTTTCCGTGCTTGGAAAATCTTCGTTTCAGTGGCTTCTTTATTTGGGTCCCTATGGTACTGGCTATATACATTACTTCAATAGGCTAATCAAACCATGAAGAGGATGTGGTGTGGGGGAGATTCTCCGATTAAACAGAAGGGAGTAGGTATATTTTTAAAATATTGCATAGGCATATATTTTTCCAGTAGTTTATTTCGCAGATGCAGTCAAGCTGTGTGAGTGTGTTTAGTACAGGTGGCCTTTGACAATACCAGTGCCTCGTGGTCTTTCATGGTTATCACTCCTTGCTTGCTGCTTCTGCACTGCATAAATAGGCTTTTGAAGCCATTTCTGTAACACATCTCTTTCAGTAGTGTTTGATACTTCTTGCAGGAGAGAGAGCTCCATCCTCTAAAAGATAACTTATGATCTGCAGCCTGACAAGTACAGTGTTTCAAAGGTTATTTCTGATATACCAAGTATCTTGATTTAAGATACAGAAATGCAGGAAGTTTCAATGTAAGCCAGTTTTTGGATAGAAGAAGCAGAGAGCTGGAGAAAGTAACTGATTGATCCATGGTTGTTACACTGTGGTTTAGAGCAACCTCACCTTTCTATGAGTTTTCAGAATAGCTTGTTTTGCGAAGTTTAGTATAAAGATGATAATGTAGTTCTCGATTGAAAACCTGAGCTGCTTTTGGAAGATCTGATAGCAGTTCATGTCTCCGCAATTGTGTGGTAAACTTTGAAGTAAAAGCATTGCGATGACAATTCAATTGGAAAATTAACTACACAATATGGAAGATAGCTCATTCTCCTCCCACTTCTTCCCCATCCTTTCATCTACAAAAATAGTGTAATTCCTGGCAATCTTCTTCTTTTCTCTGCAATTTTCCAGTGTCCTTGATGATATTGGAAAAAGTACAAGTCTTAATTGCTTCCTTTTTTGAGATATATGAAGAGATTGCTCTTCATACTACTTTTTTAATATGTGCTGTTGCTTTTTTGGGTTTAAAGTTAAAATGCTGAGACAGTTTTGTAAAATTGGCTGTAATAGTATATGCAGCTCATTACATAAGGAATTTAGAGCATGTTCTTGTACTGTCACTGCTGTTAGTTTGCCAGCCACATAACTGCAAATACCCTTTCTGGCCTGACGCAATCACTGGATAGTTACAACAACTCCATTATACACATGGTTGGTTGAAGAGAGCAGAACAAGGAGCAGATCTGGGCATGTAG
Organism: Zapornia atra; assembly: GCA_013400835.1. Lineage (NCBI taxonomy): Eukaryota > Metazoa > Chordata > Aves > Gruiformes > Rallidae > Zapornia > Zapornia atra. The sequence goes on from VZTU01019125.1 coordinate 96,127, forward strand.
GTCCTCCCGTGGAAGTGACCTTTCACTCCAGTGTGGCTGTTGACCTCTCAAGCAGCGTTTGTGGTCAGCTTGGCTGGCTGTTCTGCAGCAGCAGCCTGACCTGCCTGTTGGCTGTCCTCTTGCCCTGGGCTCGGGACCTCCCCTGCACCCATTTTCAGCTGTTCCAGCATGCTAAGCCCACTGAAATCTAACCTGGCAAAAATTCCATAATTAAATACAGTGCTTGGATTTTTGCTAGTTTTGTATGCTGGACCAGTTCATTTTGCTCAAGGATGTCTGAGACCAGGAGCCAGAGCAAGGAGGACTGCAGTGGCCAGGAGCATGATTAGCTGAGACTGCCATGAACCCTCAGGCTGAAATTACATTTGCTTATTAGGGAAGCTGATGGTACTCTGTCATTTCTTTGAACATTGTCGTGAATGCTTGGGAGAAAATAAATACCAGTATCTGGTAAAGTCAGATGTATAATCTGGGCATGTTTAATATGCATAGCCAAAGTACATAATGTTTTTTTCATTTTCTTTTGGTGTGGTATTCAATTTATAGGAGAAATGCAACATTTCTTGAAAGGTAATTTGCAATTGTCCTTATTGCTACTACATGGAAAATCTGATATTTTTCTGAGTATCGTAGAATAATCCTAGACTCAGTATTTGAGTCATCTTGTGTCAAATGAGCTGTGATGCTTTTTTATTCAAGAAATTCAGTACAGCATGACACTTACTTGCTATGATTTCTGTCTGGTAAATATATCTAAATTATACTTGTGAAATTTGCTCAAAACATGAAAAGGTTGTATTTGTTTTCATTGGAATAATTTTCTGTGGAACCAGTGTAAGGGAGGTCAACTGTTCACTTCCAAGCTTAAAGAAAATCTGAAATTGGTATGTGTGTGCATGAACACACAGGATACAAAGCTCACGCTTATTTTGAGTTGGGTTTCATGCACTTGGGTGTATATGCGTACCCATGCTGCTCCCTATCCTGGTGAAGCATCTGACAGTGTACACGTTTGACATAGATTTTGAAGATATTTGATGTACTTACCATAAATAAGCTCATACTATTCTTCAGAAGTACCAACATTGCTTGTGTCAGTGCTCAAAATTACGTCTTGGTTTGCAATTGTCTTGCTGCTGGTATAATAAATAGATTCACTATATAATCAGTTAGTATCTCCTGTGTGCCTGTACTCTGTTTTCCTGCAGTCTTCCCAGGGTTTTGAATTCTATCCTTGCAAATTTCATTTTGTTGTACTGTAAGGAATATCAGTTAAAAAGTAAATTATTATCAATTTCCAACTTTCTCCTTTTCAGTCCTAAAGCCTGTTTATCTTCTGCTTGCTCTTGGTGGTATCCTCTTTATGCCACCCTTAAGGAAGCCAGCTAGCCTCGTATAGGGATTGCCAATGCGTTTAGTAATTACCTTTGCGTTTAATTCTGGTGGGAAGCTTTTAGCTGTATTCCTCATCTAGGCTGTGAAGGCCTGAAGTTCTGATTTTTTTGATGTTGTCTCCTTCTCCCTCTGTATTTGCTTTTTGCAGAATCTTAAATGGTTCCCAGCCCTCCTGCAACAGGCACCCAACATTATGTCAGTTTCTCTTTTTTATGTTTGGGTGAAGACTGCTTGAATACTGGAACTGAGAACTATTTGAGTCTGCCTAATTTTTTTTATTTTTTTAAAATCCTGTTTTGGTTTACCAGAACCTCTTGTTGAAAATATTGTGTGTGGAGAAAGTTAAACTTTTTTTCTGCAGATAACTTCCCATGTTCTCTCAGGTATTTTCTTCTTAGATTTTCTTGTTCGAGAGTGACTGTTTTAAAATCTAAGTCAATCAGGAATTTGTTTCCTAAAGCATCACACAATATGTTTTTGGAGCAGTTTGGTGTGAAGTTGTCTCACTGAAAGCACAGAAGCACCCTTGACTTGTCAAAAGCCTTGTGCAAGTTCTTGTCCAGTCATCTTCCCCATCAGCTTTTGAAGCCATCCATGACCTTCTGTTCGCTCCTCTCCCTGTTCTCTCAACACATCTGGCCTTGGCTCTTCCCGTTGTTTCTCTTTGCTGTATCTGGAGCTCCCTTTCTCTCTGTCATTTCCTTTCCTCACAAACACAAGTAATCAGTGTGAGTTCTTGCTTTACCTTGGCTGTCCTTTAAATGCCGTGGCTAAGGGCTGATATATGGATAGCACAGAACTTCCTCTGCAAGATGTTTAGGTTGGTCAGACTGAGCTGTGGAGTTTTTACAGCAGTGTGCCAGATCTTTGTCGGCTGTAGTGGTTCATATGTGAGATTTAAAACATCAGGGTCCCCATGCAGGAGGGTGGGATCGTTCAGCTGCGGGCTAAGCTCAAAAGTCTGATGTTAGGAGTGAGGCAGTAACCCCTGCCCAGCCCTGCAAAGTCAGATTTGCCCTTTAGCTTCCCTTTGAAGTCTGAGGAATGTCTTGGAGGGAGGACAGAGGCCAGATGGCTGAGATGCCCTTTATCTGGATGTAGGCAGGCGCATGGAGAAAAGTTCTCCCACCACCTATGGCTTGTCCCTTCTTTTGCAAGGCAGCTGCTTGTATCTGCAGCAGTACAAATTCAATTTTATTTTTTAATTTCTAATTTTTAATTTTTTTTTGCAGAGGCCCATTATAAAAAGAGTTGAAATGACTCACATTCTGAAAAGAAAGAAGAAAACTAATTTTAGTTCTGTCTTTAATCCAGATCACTTCAATAGGGTCATTTTCTCTCAGTCTCATGGAGTTGCCTTAGGGCTCATTGAATAGCCATCTCCATGAAGGAAACACAAAGATTCAGTTTGTAAACAAACTGTTTGAATTGCCTCCTGGGGTGTGAGGAAAGGTGAAAATGCACTTCTTAGTCTCAGGTATTGAAAGATTTTAATCAATTATGGAGAAAGATGCAGCATTGCTTTAAAAAAAAGGATAAATAAAAATTAAAAGTACTTCTGTCCACAGAAGAACTTAAACTTACCACCATTCTTATCTCAGACTTTTCTTATGAGCTGTGCAACTTTGGATTTTGAACAACTAAATTAGCTGCTGGTTGGACTTCAAGCTGTTAGATCTTTTTTTTCACTTCTTATATCCCATAGTATGAAATACCATTTGTTTGCAATTTGTGGTGCTGGTAGAAATACTCCAGCACGTGCTGGGATACTGCTGTGTACTGATTTTAAATACTGCATCCAGGGTAGACTGCAGTAATGGATGTGACACTAATAGTATAAAATACCTCCTTTTAAATGGATATTAAATGCCCTTTTTACCTCTGGAACTGGATGTGAAAAGAAGTTCTTTTGCTCTGAAATTGGGCATGTCTGCTCTCCGCTCCCAACTTCAGAAGAACCAACTTCTAATTCATTTACTGAAGTGGTCTTTTAAATCTGAATGGCAGCGAGTGCTGTTTGCTGCAGTTCTCAAAGGAAAAGTAAAGCTTGGCCCTCTGCGTAACGGATGGCTGCTGCTAATCCTGAGCGATGATTCTTGCTGTAGTTAATATTTCATAGCTAGGCAGAGTGTTTGCTGAAGGGAGTTTTAATATAGTGGGCTCTGGTCTCAGGAACAGCTTAAGGGCTCTGTACCCATGTGCGCTCTGACAGAGCGGAGCATAAATCTTCTCTCCTCTGTGTCACTGCTTCTGTTTGCCGAGCTTTCAGCTGTGCTTTTATTTGCTTATTAACGTTTTGTTCTAAATATGTTGTCTGGCAAGCACTTTTTAGGTGTCTCCTAATTTTTTAATAGCATGTGTGCAAGTCAGATTGAAGTGGGTATTCTGTAGGCTTCGTGTAGTCCCAAGGTACACTGTACAGCTCTCCTGCTGTGGTGTTTCTAGATGTCAGAGAAGGTTAGGCTGAGTTCTGTTTAAGCTTTTCTTCCATGAGGTAGCTACAGTATGTAGCAATAAGCTTCTGGGAGAACTAGGCGTTAACGCTGTTTTGGCTCTTACATTAGCAGCAACTTTTTCTGGAATCTCATGTGCCTTTTCCATTCCTTATTAGCTCATGGTATACTGCTTGGGCAAACCAGTTGTTCTTGGCAGTTGTTTGCTGCTGCTCAGAGGCAGTCACTTTTTTTTTTTGCTTTGCAAAATGCCAACTATGGAAGTGACCACTCATATTGACACCTAACACAATTCAGGGTGGCTGTAGTTCTGTAGTACTAAACATCTTGTTTGGAATCGTATTTTGTTACTGAATTGTCTCCAGAAGGACAAAAAATCAAGTTATTTCTGCTAGGTTGTGTTAAACCTGCAGTAGCTGGATTGAGCTGTAAGCCTTGTAAGCACCAGATGTTGTAGAGAGTACGATGGCTAACAACTGCAGTGATGGTACCAGTGACAATGCATCTTCACACAACAGTTTCTGGGGAAGGGCAAAAGGGTGGGTGCATAGTAATCACTGGGAAGTTTAACTTCTTGGGTAGTAAACTAGTTGGAAGTTCTCTAAGGAAAACTACTTCTACAGAGCAAAATGTTATTTTACTTACTGCAGTTGACCTGTGAAGAACACAAGTGTTCATTCCTTAGTCTAAACATGCCTAGTGGTACTGCTGTGTGGCGTGTTGCTAATACCCTTCCTTAACATCAGGACTGAGCACAGTCAGAGGCTGCAAACACTATTTTACAATGTTCAGTATAGTTACTTCAGAACAGATGAACTCACAGTAGTATTTAACTAATATTTTTGATTGTGTTTGTTATAGTACATGCATCTTTATTAGCTGAGTTCATTTGGGCTGCTGTTTATTGCCAGGAAGAGCTGAAGGATGACCTGTTTCAGATGCTGTGGTTGAAATGATTTTAAAAGAAACACAGAGTTCTGGAACAGCAGGACATGTTGGCTCTATAGAGTGGGTAGATATGTTGCTCTAATCATTGCGCTGAGGACAAAAAAAAACCCCAGTATTTTTAAAAACCTTAAATACTGCGTGGAATGGCTTTTGTATTCCTTTAGAGCATGTGGAAATTTGATGCTTTATTCTTTGGAAAGGTATATTGATTTTATATTTGTCAGGTTTTAGTAGCTAGCTCACATGGAGGGCTCTGTAAAGATGTAATAGGAGCAGAATGTGGATGAAATGTGCAGTTTGCTTATTTACTGTACAGAGGAGCACGGTGTCAAACAAGGGATACAAATAATGTTAGGGTTCCAGAAGACAGAAGATTTCAGGGGTTAAAAAAGTAAATTGGCATGGATTATAAACTCCCAGGAAATAACACCCAGTGGTTGAAGACGAAGTTAACTTCCTTGCAAACTTCCTCCCCCCACCCCCGTCCACTAACATCCCCAAGTACTTCTCCTCAGGACTGCTCTCAATCCATTCTCCACTCAGCCAGTATTGTGTTTGGGATAGCCCCAACCCATGTGCAGGACCTTGCACATGGACCTTGTATGTGGGCCCACTTTTAAAGCCTGTCAAAGTCCCTCTGGACAGAACGGATACCACCTAGCATGACAGTCGTACCTCATAGCTTGCTGTGGACAGCAAACTCACCGATGGGTGCACTCAATCCCACTGTCCATGTCACTGAGAAAGAATGTTAAACAGCAATAGTTCCAATACTGACTCCTGACAACGCCACTCGTCACTGGTCTCCCCTTGGACTTTGAGCCATTGGCTGCAACTCTTTGAGTGCAACTATCCAGCCAATTCCTTTCCCATTGAATGGTTCGTCCATCAAATCCATGTCTCCAATATAGAGGCAAGGTTGTCATCTGGGATAGCGCCACATGCTTTGCACAAGTCTAGGTAGATGACATCAGTTGCTTTCCCTTATCCACCAGTGCTGTAACCCCATCATAGAAGGCCACCAAATTTGTCAAGCATTATTGGCCTTTAGTGAAGCCATGGTTACTGTCACCCATCACCTCCTTATTTTCCATGTGCCTTAGCACAATCTTGCCAGGCAGCATAGAGGTGAGACTGACTGGACTGTAGTTCTCTGCGTCTTCCTTTTTTTCCTCCTCTTAAAAATGGGGATGATGTTTTCCCTTTTCCAGTCAGTGGAAACTTCACGGACTGCCACGGCTTCTCAGATGTGATGGACAGTGGCTTGGCAACTTCATCTGTCACTTCCCTCAGGACCCATGGATGCATCTCATTGGGTCCTATGGACTTGTGCACATTCATGTTCCTTAGATGTTCTTGAACCCGATCTTTTCCTGCAGTGGGTGATCTTCATTCTTCCAGTCCCTGACTTTGGCTCGTGCAACTTGGGTTTAGTGTCTAGAGCAGTTGTTGGTGAAAATACTGAGGCAAAAATGTTGTTGACCTTGTCTTTCTCCAGATCCTGGGTAACCAGGTATCCTGTTTCCTTCTGGAGAGGGCTCATGTTTTCTCTCATCTTCTTTCTATCACCAACTTACGTATAGAAGCTTTTCTTGTTGTCCTTGCCATTTCTTGACAGATGTAATTCTCTCAGGCCTTTAGCTTTCCTGACCACATCTGTGGCTGCTCAGACAATTTCTCTATATTCCTCCCAGGCCTACCTTTCCTTGCTTGCAGCTTCTGTGGGCTTCCTTTTTGTGTTTTGGTTTTTGTCCAGGAGCTCTTTGTTAAAAGGTTTGGAAAAGTTCCCCGTTCATACCAGCTGACAGGATTAATGTGGCACTTCCCAGCTCAAAACTTGATTTTTATATGTTATTTATGGGTTTTGACTAAAAAAAAAAGTTAGTTCCCCCTTTAGTTCCTCCTGACATAACTAGTCTGTTTAGCTACTCAGACCTCACTATTGACTATTCCTTAGGAATTTTAAATGAATTTAGAGCCTTCATATGTATTTTCTAGGTATGTTCTCCGATGTGATGTTAGTGCTGCTGATGTGAAAGGATCCATCAAATTTTAAGGTGCTGTGGGAAAAAAATATACTAAATAGAAACACAATACTAAACCCAAGAACGCCTTGATCGCTCGATATTAGTATCTAGGAAGTGTGCATGTTATGGATATTTAAAAAGAACAGGTTTTTTCCGTTATACATGTACATCCTAAGTAAGTGGAAGTCCTGTGCAAAAGTACTTCCCCCCCCTCCCCACCCCCCTCCTTTTTAATGAAGTTGCTTCCAATCAAGTGGTCAGTATCTAAAACCTGTAGAACAGATGGTTCGCTCCAGGAGAGTGAAATGCAAAATTGCAGAGTGCAATCTAATAGTGCCAGACCATGCAGGACAATCTGCTGCCTGAGCTTGTCTTAAAAGCAGAATAGGAACAACCCAGTATTCACAGATGAAAAACAGTCACAGGTCAAAGTGGGGCAGAACATAATTTACTGGATTATTTCTTGTGGCACAAAGAAATACTTGAATAGCAGCAGGTAAGGATGGATTTTAAATATGTAATTGGGCTTGAGGTTAATTCCCTGCTTGTACCTATTGAGTTGCTTAACACTACAGTGAGGAAATACAACTGCTTTTAAAAGCCATAGCCCTTTTCCTGTGATAAACCCATAAATACGTGGTTTGGTGAGTACCAGACATGCAAATAGAAGGAATACTTCTGTTCCTTGTTACAAGCCGTGTGACTCTTGTATTGTCCCCTTCTCTGAAGGCAACACCCAATCATTTTTGCTCACACATTCATTTGTTTAAGGGACTTCTTTTCTCTCCTCTCCGTTTTGATCTTCAAACTGTGGAATTTACTGCAGATAATGTTAACTGTACCTTGTATCAAAATGGTGGGGCCTCAATAAGGAGGCATCCTTTCCTTTGGCCTTTGAGGAAATTTCCTGCCTTTTTAGCAGACACACAAACACAAATGGAAGGGCCTCTCCAGAATAAATTTGGTCTTGCTTGCATGAGCTGCTTCTTTCATCTCCATCAACACATGTGCTACTTTCTTGCCCTTGGGAGGCTGTCATGGTTCAACCCCAGCTGGAAACTAAGCACCACCCAGCTGCTTGCTCCCTTGTGGTTGGCTGAGGGGGAGAATCAGAAGAGTAAAAGTGAGAAGACTCATAGGTTGAGATAAAGCCAGTTTAATAAGTAAAGCAAAATCCGAATACACAATCAATGCAAGACAAGGAATTCATTTCCTGCTTCTCATAGGCAAGCAGGTGTTCAGCCATCCCTAGGAAAGCGGGGCTCCATCATCTGTAACTAGTACTTGGGAAGACAAATGCCATCTCTCCAAAAGCCTCTCCCTCCCCCCCCGCCCTTTCTGGAGCTTTATATGCTCAGCATGATGTCGTATAGTACGGAAAATCCCTTGGATCAGTTGGGGTCAGCTGTCCCAGCCCTCCCAACTCCATTTGCACTAATCATTGGTGGGGCAAGAAGCAGAAAGAAAAGGCCTTGGCTCTACGTCAGTGCTGTGTTGTTAACGTTATTTCCAGCACAAATCCATAACACAGCCCCCTACTAGCTACTATGAGGAAAATTAACTGTCCTAGCCAAAACCGTGGGATCGTGATGTCCTCTCTCAGCAGAGAGATGGGTTTGCATCTCAGAGAATAGACTAAAAGGGCAGGTTAGTATTAATATCTGTAGCAACTAACTGCATTTGGTGAAAGTTTGGTACTAGACGGAAACTCAACCAGGAATGAAAGCAAGAAGGAATGTGTCTTGCAGCATCCCTGGCTGCAGAGGATTCTTAAACAGGTACCTTATATCAGTTCTTCACATGATTAATCATTGATTTTCAGTCCTAAAATTTGAGTGAGGTGTTTTCCTTTTGAATTAATTCTATTTGCAGCAGTAGAAATTCTGCTGTGTTACAGAGTGCTTTGATCTATGCAGTTGTCCTTTTTCAAGCAGATGATGGTTGAAAGGATATTTATAATCANAAGCCTCATCCAGCCTGGCCTTAAACACTTCCAGGATGGGGCTTGCAGAACCACTCTTTTTTGGAAAGACCTTTAACTTGTGCATGGGAGTGGGGCTAGTGAATGGGCTTCATTTTATCTGTATATCTGTTGCAGAGAAAGGTGGTTGCTAGGGGTTTGGCTGTGTCACTATGTCAGTGAGATAGCAGAAATGGAGATGAAGCAATAGGACTTAGTGCCCTGATGTGATCTTTACACACAGAGCTGACATGGAGCAAGTAGTTTGGAGGAGGAGAGACCTGATGATGGGTTTTCATACATGCTGGAATATCTTCTAAGAATCAAATTTGGTCATGTATTTAGTACCACCTGAATTTACTGTAATATTGAATTATTTTAATCTCTATCATCTGAGGGTTCATTACTGTAAATTATTATCTAATCAAAGTAGTAGTCAGCCATGCTAATCAGATTGCAGTGCCATTATGCCAAGCTCTCTGCAGTCATCTAGTAAAAGACAGTTTCTGCTTCACAAATCAGTCTGTCCCACTAGTTCCTGTCCCTTCTGTTGCTGTAGGTTTTTGTTAGTAGTGTTTTTTTTGCTTATGTGTCATTACTGATGCAAAGTAATCAATTGAAGAATTGGAACTAAACAGCATTTGCGGCAAAATTCTTTTAGTACTACATTACCCATGAAGTTTTGTTGCAGGTGCCTCGGATAAAAGGAAATGTCAGTGTTCACATATTACAGGTTTTGTTAACAGCCAAGACTGAAGATAAACATCACTTGGATTAGAAAATGGGTAATCCTTCTAAAGAAAGGATTATCAAATCTTCTCCTTTATTTTGTGTTGCTCTTGCTCTTGAACATGTTTTTAAAGTGACTTAGGGTTTTGCTTTGAATTTATGATGATGTGGGCATTAGGGAAGCAGGTCTAGCTTAGCTTTTTCCAAGGGAGAATGTGTTGGGCATTTCCTATGTCTTGACACCTTTTCTCAGGGTTTAAGGGGGAGAGAGAGGAGGGGAATGGAAGATGGAAAGAGATAGCACGTGCACCTGATACACAGTCTTGTCAACATATCTTGAGAAGCAAGAGAACTTGTGCTTTGAAAGTCATAAAGGACAAGAAAAGGGGCCTTCATGTTTTCTGTATCTTTCTTTTGTGCCAAATAACAGTTGTTGGTGCTGTTACATTTATGTAAGAAAATAAAGTTTGTATCTCACTTTGAGTCCCGTCTCAGCAAGACCCTTGACCCTGTCTCCTACCACTCTGCAAGAGTGGACCAGCCAACTCCTTTGAACTATTGAGTTTCTACCGGAGTTGTGGTGCCAATGCCCAGATGCTCAGGCAGAACAGTGAGGGACTGTTTGGTTCAGCAGAGTGTATTGGGTTTGTATCATGTTAAATACATTTTCTAGAGCAGGAGCAGCTAAGCCATTTTTTTACAGGTTCATCTGCGAGACTAGTAACATACGATGCTGACCATGCCACAGAAGAGGAAGCTCTGCTTTTAGATCATTACATGAAAGAGAAGGATAAACATGCAGTAATGTGGAGCCAGTGGAAAGAAAGATATTCAGACTGTATCTGACAATTTAACTCCGTATTTTCTATAAAATATTTTTAGTACTTTTGCTGTGATTTTTGTAGCTTTTTTGATATACAGATGTTTCCACTGTCGCAATTGGATTTTAGATCTAGAGGTGCAATATGGATGGTATCGTGAAGATGATGTAAAGATTATAGTATAGACTTCATGACCATTTTGGTTTTAAGGATCTGTGAGGCAACTTTTGCAAGGGAGGTTGGTACAGCCAAAGAAGTGAAGAAAGAGAAATGCGAAGGGGGACGAAGTAAAAGAACAACATGTGGAGATTACCGAAATCTTGAAAATGGAATTAAAGGAGAAATTAGTTCTGGTTTTTTATCCCCAGACCCATTCTGTAGTAGGAAGCTACTGGAATAACTAACAGTGCATAATTGAGCCTCCTAATTTTAATGTGCATCTTCAAACATACATTTTAAAAAAGAATGTGATTTTTACTTGTGTCAAATAGATTTCCCTACCAAAATCTAACCTCAGCAAACTAAGTTGAGAGAAACAAGATACTAGAACAAGTTTAGTTTTATTTCTATATTAAAAGTAGTGCCATACAAAATTAAGTATATATGAAGAAAAAAGGATGTTTTTTTCAAAAGTCAGGATTTCGTATTCTAAAATGGTATTTTTGATGCAAGCTACGAGTGTTCTTTTAATTGTTCTTTAAAGAAAAGGAAGAGCAGGGAAATTAGCAATGATGTCTGAACAAAATGCATGTATTTAAAATTGACTTAGCTACAGGAAGTGTTTGGTTTCTTTGGCAAGAGTATGGCAATGTCTTTGTACTAAATGGCATGGAGCAGGTGCCCCTTGTAAGTTCTGTATTTCAGCATGAGCCTGTTTCTAGTAGGGTTCAACTTCTTTTAAGGTGTGAACTCAGTGGTGTGGGGTGAATGGCCCTTGCATGTTAGTGCTGCTGAGAGATTGCGCTGCAGGGTGGTTCTTGCTGCAGATGGGAGGTGAAGAGAGAGTCTGCAATTCCTTGCCTGGACGTCAATGTCAAGAAAAACAAACCAACCCCTAATTCCTCTCTCCAGTCGCCTGCAGAGTTGTCTGACTCATATTGGGTAGCTGGTGCTTTTGTCAAATAGGTCTTTGCTGTCAAACGGTACTCTCCCTTGCCATGCTAATTGTGGGCAGTTTTTGACTGTTGTGCAGATGTTTGCCTTGTTTCTCTGTGGTGACCCTGTTGTGTCAGGTGGCTGATCCACTGCTAGGAAGCCTGACCTGCAGCGTTGGCAGTAATGCCTGCAGCAACATCTCTAGGCTGAAGTTGAACCAGAAAGAAAATAAGGTTAAAAGGGACAACCAGCTATTCAGAGTTGTAGTCGTCTTCCTGGGCAAAGTTGTTCTCCCGTGGTAAGTGCTGTTTGGCAGGATTGGAGCATGTGTCAAGCCTGGGGCGGTCTGGAGCCTGTCGGTTACAAACATTTGGGAAGAGGGGCGTTTCTCTGCACATACTGAGACCCTGCATTGAGATGTTGCAGCAATGTACAGACAGGAGACCACCTTCCTGGGTGTTTGGAAGAAGTATGGGGGTTTTGCTGTCCATCCATACCTTTGGTAGCTGAACTTTGTCCGTCCTCATGAACTATTAGCTGATGAACCATTAGCAACCAACTGGGTGCAGGCATATCGAGTCTGGGTAGGAGCTTTGTCCTATTGCTAAGAGGGTGCTGTCAGTGCACCTTTGAGACCTTGCCCGTCTTCAAGGTTCAGTGAATGATTTTGCATGTGGTTTCTACCAGTAAAACTGAGATAAAGCAAACTGCCAGTATTTTCTGGGAGCATGTGTATGAATAACTCATAAAGGCATATAAGAAAAAAAGAGGAACTTTTTTATTGCGCTTCAGTGTAGCTGCTGTGGCTCACTGTAATCGATACATGCTGCAGAAGTTTTCCCAACTTTGATTTAATTTTTCTTTTTTCCTGAATGTATGGTACTTAGTCTGTAGTACCATAGCTAGTGAAGCTTCTTGAGCCAAAGCTGTGATGACAGTAGCATGCTGTTTTCAGAGACTAAGGGAACTGATGGTCAATAATTAGAATGTTTGTAGCTGCCAGTTGTTATGCACCTGAGCTATTACAGCTGCAAGTTGTTTCTAGAGCAAATGGGATGAGAGCTTTTTTTTTTTTTTTAAGGCCTTGAGAGGCAAAATTTTAGGTATTTTTAAGGTATTTAGAGCATCCTGTGAAAAATGCTTGGTCTTAAATGACACTCAACAAGAACACGTTATCCCAGAATGGTTGAGGTTGGATGCTGATGACACCAAACTGGTGCAGCTGACACACTGGAAGGAAGGAATGCCATCCAGAGGCACCCTGACAGGCTTGAGAGATAGGCCTGTATGAACTGCATGAAATTCAACAAGGCCAAGTGCAAGGTCCTGCCCCTGGGTTGGGGCAATCCCAAGCACAACTACAGGCTCAGTGGAGAATGGATTGAGAGCAGCCCAGAGGAGAAGGACTTGGTGGATGAAAACCTCAACATCAGCTGGCAATGTGCACTTCCAGCCCAGAGAGCCAACTGTGTCCTGAGCCACATCAAAAGAAGTGACTAGCAAATCAAGGTGACTCTGTCCTCCTGTTCTACTATCGTGAGACCCCACCTGGAGTACTGTGTCCAGCTCTGGGGTCCCCAAACATAAGACAGACATGGAGCTGTTAGAGTGAGTACAGAGGAGGACCACGAAGATGATCGGGGGATGGAGAAACTCTGCTATGAAGACAGGCTGAGAGAGTAGCGTTTGTTCAGCCTGGAGAAGAGAAGGCTCTGGGGAGACCTTATTGTGGCCTTCCAGTACATAAAGGGGGCCTGCAAGAAAGCTGGAGAGGGACTTTTTACAAAGGCATGATAGTGATCAGACTAGTGGTAATGGCTTTAAGATGATGGAGGACAGAAAATTTAGGTGTTAGGAAGAAATTCTTCCAATTTCTTTCAATACCTGAGGGTGGAGAGTCCCTGACACAGGTTGCCCATAGAAGCTGTGGCTGCCCCCTCCCTGGTAGAGTCCAAGGCCAGGTTGGAATGGGGCTTTGGGCAACCTGGTCTAGTGGAGGGTGCCACTGCCCATGACAGATGCTGGAACTAGATAGTCTTTGAGGTCCCTTCCGACCCAAACTGTTCTGTCATACTATGATTGCCCTTTCAACATGTAGTGGAGGACATTCAAGGAGGTTTATCAGAAAGAAGAGAGGAGCCAGGCAAGAAAAATGAGCAGACGTAGTGGCTGATAGATCACATTTTGCAAAATTGTCCACTCCATTCCCTGCATGTTCAGGTGCAGCTGCCGGTCTGTGAGTGCAGGTGTTTGAGCTGGGCAATAGCTCTGAGGAAGGGCAGCAGCAATAGAAAAGGCTGGTAGGTCACATCCTTCCAAGCTGGAACATAGCACTGTGGATAACAATTGATTCAGGGAGAATATAACAGCATACCATACTTAGGATAAAGATCCTCTTTTTGTAATGTTGTGGTGAGTTTGTTCTGGGGCTGATTTGGCTGCATGAGAGCTTCAGTGTAGAATGTGCATCTAGGTGTTCTGTCCATCCTTGAGGTAACTGGCTTGTGATTATCACCAACTCTGTCAACCTTGTAATGTGAAGATGAGGTTGCCTGAGCACTGCTGAAGGGAGCGCCTCTTCCCAGAAGACTTGGAGGTTGATCTGGAGACAAATTGTATATAATATTTTCATTAATTAACTTGGCATAAGAGAGTGGGCATGTGCTAATAAATTTTGTTGAGGACACTCTGTGGGAGGCACTGTCAAATAGAGAGGGACTGGAAATGAAAAGAACTGGAACGTATTAAAGGTTGCGGTAGAGAAATGGGATGAAATCCCTAGTTTTGTATGTGAGCTGAGTGTTTCTGTTATGAGCAGGTTGCTCATCAGTGTGTCTGTGGAGGAGAAGGTCCTGGCTTTGATAGTTAATTGCAGAATGACTGGGAGTGTAAAAAAAGACAAATTTCGTCCTGCCTGAAAAGGCATTTCTAATAACACAGGGAAGTGTTGAGCTGTTTTTTATCAGCATGGTTCAAAGCCCTGGTGAAACTTGTCTGGAATAACACATTTATTTCTGATTGTGTGTATTCAAGATGAAATTAAACAGAACCAGGTATAGAGGAAATGCTACAAGGATGAATGGGGCAGAAGAGGTGGAACGGGGCAGACTGACAATGAAAGATTGAGGGGAAAAAGCTTGAGGGGAGATGACCCAAGTCAGCATTGGTACAATAATGGATGGTGACCTATTAATAAAAATAAGAAGTCAGCTGGGAGTTAGAAGACAAGCTCCTCATCTAGAGAGCAAAAATATTCTGGAAGGATTCCCCTAGGTTTAGTAGAGACAATATTAATTCGCTTAAAACTGAAGTGTTGGGGTTTTGGAGGGCTGCTTTTTTTGAGGATTCATCAGCAGAATTATTAGGATGTGAGGACTGTGGTCTCCTTCTGTCCTATATTGCAGTGCCTCCAAAAATGGTAATTGAGTGTTTATGTGTGTGTTTAATATGATGTCTTGGCTAATTAAATGCGGGGGATTTATTTGTTTTAAAAACTTTCACCCGTGTATCTGCTGGTGTCTTAGAACTGGTACTGCTGTAGGAAAAAGTGCCTGAATTCTGACAAGAGGCACAGATTATAGACTGAACTGTTCGCAGTGCATCAATGAACTCATATTATGATGTCACTAGAAGGTCTTCTAGGTTTTTTTTCCCTCTGGGGGCTTCAGAAACTAATCTTAGGGCAGAAGTAGCCACGTGGGTTTTTTTAGCAATGTATGACCAGAAATGTGGTTGGTGGTTTCTTTTAAGTTTTCATATGGCAGTATAAAAATGAACATGTATGCAGATTATGAAAAGTAAATTCAAAAGCTCTTTAGAGTAGGGTGAGGAAAGGACCTATTAAAGAACCACAATAAATCTTGAATCCAAAGAAAATTTGCGTCAATGTCTTGAAAATTTAGAAGCACAAGTCTGTTCTTGTAAACGCTTGTAGTTGTAGGTGCTGGTGTGAGTTGGTGCTTCTGCCTGATTTACA
The DNA here is from genome assembly GCA_013400835.1 of Zapornia atra. Taxonomy (NCBI): domain Eukaryota; kingdom Metazoa; phylum Chordata; class Aves; order Gruiformes; family Rallidae; genus Zapornia; species Zapornia atra. The sequence goes on from VZTU01019125.1 coordinate 111,531, forward strand.
AGGGATTACTGGACATGGAGCAGAATTAAGAAGAAAAATGGATGTGCTTTAGAGTTATCTATTTCATGAAATAGTGTTTCCTTTTCAAAACACTGTTGGCATACTTAGAGGTTTGACATTTTTTTGTATTGCAAACTCTAGTTGAAGCCATTGGAGGTACTACAGCAGAAGTCCAAAAGGAATTTTGTCATATTTTGCAGTGTGGAGGCTGTGAAGATCAAACCAGATATCTCTCCCTACTCTTCATCTCTGCGGTACACACTGGTGCAAGTGAAAGGGACATGAACATATGGCATCTGGGATAACTTTAGCCATAGAGTCATCTTTAGGCTTCATTATCTCAATCCAATTTCACTTGTGTAGTACAATCTAGGGAGCCTCCACTAATGCTGTTAAAATTACAGTGTAGACAAGGTACATCGTGCCTGAGCTTGTAATGACCGTGATTTAAAGTCAGATAGCACCCAAAAAAGGACACAAGTGTACAAACTAGGTGTGAATTTATAGTTCCTCTGCTGTACCTGAAGACTTAGTGCATGTGTCCAGACCTCTCCCACAGCACAGCCAGCAGCATAGGCTGCTTGTCAGTACAAACCAGATGTTTTACAGCTGGCTCTTCATTGGGTTTGTCCCATCTCCTGAGTTGAAACCCTGGCTTAAGATTTTGCTGAATTGCTAGCTATGTATTTGGGCACATGAAGCTGTGGGGCACAGTGCTTGCATTCACCCCACACTGGATGTTTTGGTGTTTGGTTTTTTCCTTGAGAGGCTGAGTTCACCTTGTGTATCTCCAATTGATAGTCAGACTTAATAAGCATTTACTAAGAATCCAGCTCCTGTGAAAAGATTGTGATGATGTCCCACTTGAAGCCCCGCTGTGCCTGGTGCTGTATGCCTTGGAAGAACCCCCAGGGAAAGTTAAGAGGCTCTGTGTTTGAGTCGTGGTGTGAGAGAGAACCAGTGCAAGGCTTCTGCATGGAACCGTATGTTGAAGCAGGGGAAGAACAGAGCCTTGCTCTTTGAAAATCTCTACAGTCCATTCTTTGCACTGTATGTGGCAAGATTCCTGGGGAGAAAGGAGGTGATACTGTGGTGTCTTACTGAAGATGATGATAACACATACGAAAGAAGCCTGAATTCTGGTACTGAGTACTTGACTTTGCAGCCTTAAAGTGTTCTTTTAACTCTGCCTGCAATTTAGTACTGCTGCTTGGGCTCATGTCAGGAAGCTTTTTTTTTTTAATGCGGTAAAAAGAATAAAGATGAAGTTCTGTACTTTCAGTCCCAATGGAAGGGGAAATGCTACTATTAAAAGGGTGCATTATTTTATTTACTCTCATATGTTTTGGTGGTAGATATCCAGTGTAATAGTAATGCATCATCAGCAGAAAAGAAGAGCAGCCTGAAGATCCTTGGTCACCAGTATTTGGCACCTGTGACATGGCTGAGTGGGCACTCTGCAAATTGAGCACATAGGTACCAATGCTGGCAGCCAAACCACTATCCCATCACTTAAGGATATCGAGTATGCTGCGAAGAGGAGGCTGAACTGGGAGGACAGGAGGCTCTGTTGGAAATGTCCATCTGTTCTCCCTGCTGATGAGGTTATATGCCTGTGATATCTTGGCTGTAGAAATGTCAGTATATAAGTATATAGGCTTATGTGACTTACAACAGCAACTTCTGCCAGGAGAGGATGCCATCAATTTGGGAGATTAAAAAAAAAAAAAAAAAAGTCTTTCTTGTGGATCATTCAACATTTGATTTTTGCTATTTCTCGTTAAGATCTTTTTAACGCTTTGGTATCTTAGTCAAACCAATAATTGCATGTTTTGGATCTGCTAATGCACTTGTTCTTATATCTACTCTTCCCATGTAGGAAATGCAGAGCTATTAACATAACCTCCCGCTGAGGATATAAACCTTGCTATTAGGTGCTGGAGGACTGAATTGCAGGGAGCTGATTTGATTCACTTCTGCAAAAGTGTGCTGTGTTCTTTATTTTAGCACCATGTGCCTGTAGGGAGCCAGAAAGATGCAGAGGTGTCATAGCCAGAGAGGTAGTCAGCTTTCTGTACCCCATGCAGTAGTATATAGGGAAAATTGCTGTTCCGGTAGCTAGTTTGGTAAGTGTGTTTGGCCAGATGGAAAATAGAGGACAAATTCAATTATAAGATTGCTTACTTTTAATTAACAGCAATTACTTTTAATTAAGAGCAGTAAGAAGGTGGACACTGATATTTCTGAAGCATTTTCATTATTTTAATAAGGCTTCCAAAGTTATTCTATGTTTTTAGACTGTCTGAAAGTTAATGAAAACAGTTTTATTTCCCCCTCTTGTGACTCTCAGCATCATAAGGTCAGAGACTTTTTTATGCTTTCATTAGGGAAGAAGAAATGTTTTCTTTGGTACCTAAACTTTTCTTGTTGCTTACGGTGGCCTGCCTAGTCACCTGTTTGGGTCTTTCGTGACTTTTTGTTGAATCCTTTCACTCTTGTTTTGGAAAGGCAGCATAGCCTACTCAGCCGTCTTTACAAGTTCACCCAGAAGTGGTTTGTTACAGAATCACAGAATTATAGGGGTTGGAAGGGACCTGGAGAGATCATCGGGTCCAACCCCCCTGCCAAAGCAGGCTCCCCAGCTCATATTACATAGGTAGGCATCCAGACGAGTCTTGAATATCTCCAGAGAAGGAGACTCCACCACCCCCCTGGGCAGCCTGTCCCAGGGCTCTGCAACCCTCACTGTGTAAAAGTTCTTCCTCATGTTGGTGCGGAACTTCCTGTGCTCCAGTTTACAGCCATTGCCCCTAGTGTCCCCACAGACCACTGAAAAGGGGCTGGCCAATTCCCCCTGCATCCCATGTCTAAGATAATTATAAACACTAATTAGGTCCCCCCTAAGTCTTCTTTTCTCTAGACTAAACAGTCCCAGTTCACTCAGCCTGTCCTCATAGGGGAGATGTTCCAGGCCCCTAATCATCTTCGTAGCCCTAAATTGTTGCATGAAGACACGGGTTAAATCTTAGAAATGAACAAGGAATTGCTGAATTTTCTTCACACTTGTGGGAGCTTTTAGTTAGGGAATATCATGGGGTGAGGAATATCTCTTTTCATTTACAGCTGCTTGCTTTTTTTTCCTTTAATATTAGAGAGTTTTGTATATAATAATTTGTTGTGTGAATTTCTTTGGTCTGTCACGATCCTGATGATGGGAGAAGCGTCAGTATTTGTTGTGTCTGGTGACTTAATAAGGAATACTCTCAAAGAATAAACTCTGCTGCAGCGTAACATACAGTTATTTTACTTGTACGTAACTGCAAAGAAGTAAACGCCTCCAGAAACATGTGGAGGCATTTAATTATCAGAACCATTTGTTATTATTATTTCATTTGCTGTTAAGGAAAATAGCAAGAAAAAAAATTCATAACCCTCCTGGGAAACCAAAAGCTCTTTAGATGTGTTTTGTGGTTGATGTTTCATGCTTGTTAACTCCAGGATTCGGTTTCAAAACCCTTTTAATAGAAATGCTAATGGGATTCTTCTCCATCTTACAGAAGGAGTGCAATGATAGATTTTTGTGTGAGAGCAACGTGAGCTGCAAAAGGCAACATATCATTCAGTAACACTGTCCAGATTTCCATAAAGCTGCTGTTCCTGGGGTAGTGTTTCATAAGACAGAGAGGGAACAACTCTTCTCCAGGTGTCACTTACATGTTTGTTTGGTGCCTGCCAGTTTGCTGGCAGTCTGCTCTGGGCCCTGTGATTAAACTTGTGTTTGTTTTTTGAAGCCAAAGTATGGGTAGGAATGAATCAAAAACATACCCCTCACCAACACTCCAGCTAGATACCTTCCTCAGCACGGCCCTCCTCACCCACTAAGGGACAGCCAAGTGAAAGCTTGCATCTGGAAACCTTTTTCTTCCTATAAGCAGTTGCAGTGATCTGCTGTAGAGAAACCAGAAGTCATTTGCTAAGCAGATTAACATGGACACCTGCATTAGTTCGATTGCGGACCCTTCACATGGGTTTATTTGCCTTGTTTTTCTGGGAGTTTCCCTATTCCTGCAGGTCAACTGTTGTAAGTGTCTGATTTGGCTTGGATGCCCATCCATGGACTAAAGCATCTGGGGCAGAATGGCCAAAGGAGATTTGAGGAGGAGGAGGTTACTTCCTATGAACTCTCCCTTTCATTGTGCAGTCATCTGGTCCGTCTACTGTTTGTAATGATTTATCTTGGGTAATACTTAATCCACATGCTTAGTCCTATGTGGATTATACAACTGATGATGTTAAGACTTGACTTTATGAAAAGAAAGTCTACATTATTTCAAATCTATAGATGTTGTTTCTTATAGCAGCTCAGGTCCTTCTAGATTTACTCATTCCCAGTGTAATCATTACTATGCAAAATAAAATAATTTTGCCGTTCTAAAGTTCTTTTATTATGCTGTGCAGTAGATTTTATTTGGAGCCAAGAACTTCCACTCTCCAAATGAAAGTTCACTTAGTGACTATGGGCTTAGATTTGGTGGATTTGTTTTCGCTTCCTTTCGTCCTCTCTCACTGTGACCCTGCCACAGGTAAACAGGTGAGGTGAAGGATAAAGATCTAATGACACTTGCTGGAAATCAGTTGTAAAAAGTAGGTTGTACTCTGACTGTCTTCCTTAACTTTTGTTTGTGCCCAGGCAGCTGGAAAACAGGTTTTGGTTAGATTTCATGATTTCTAGTTTACATTGTTTCATTTCAATGGGGAAAGCTATAAATCCTTTTCAAATAATCTGTCAGGTGTGTTCCCATGCCCATAGTATTAACATCAGGCACACCCTCTCTGCACCTAATATAGCAGGGACTGTTTCCCCCAAAGGCGCAGAAAAACAGAATTAGGTTTGAGAAATCAAAGTCAACTTGAGAAGGAGAGAGAACGAATTGACGTGAGTTTCTGAGTTGAGGATTGAGCATACTGCATTGTAGGCTGTAAAGCTGCTTAATTTAGTGACTAATGTAACTGTGCCTGTTCAGCGTAGCATAGTGCCTGCCCCTGCACTCTGTTGACACTATCTTTTACTGTCCTCAAAGATGAATTTGAAGTGCTGCCAGCAGATATTACCTTTCCTTATTGTAGAATATCCACCTAATGTTTCACAGCTGTTCTGCACTGTGAGTACTACACATTGAAAAACTAAAAGGCAGAAAATCTTTCAAAAGTAGTATTTTTTTTTTCTTAAACAAAAGGAGGAGATGTAGATAGTTCCTGGGAAGGAATAGCACCTACTGTAAGTTGTCAGCCGTTCTTCAGTGGGACCTGAACCAGCAGTTCTGGTCCTTGTTCAGCTTGGCAGCACGAGGCAGGATGACCTGGCTCCACACCAGCTGGTGCAGTGCCATTGTTAACATATCGCCTGTGATGCTAATTTTGCAGAAGCAGGCTGCAGGGTAAGGCTAGTGAAGGTGGGGGTGATGCTTTCATGATGATGAGGCCTTTGTGCTGACCTACGCAGGATGACTGATTCATACTAAATCAGAGTCTGAGCTTATGCAGTTCCTCTTGATAGGTAAAGTATGAAAATTGGAGGACCCCAGCTGAGTTTAAAGGCTTGGAGGGATGATTAAACTTTAATGATGTTTTGCAGCCCCGTATGCATTTTTTGGTGTTCTGAGGCTGCTATTTTCCACTTGTTTTCCTGATGGTTTTCAATGGAAACAATGACATGCTTTGCTTTTGTTTTCTTTCTTGTTGAAATAAACTCTTCTTTAGTAATATGAAGAAAATGATGGAAATTTTTTAATCGAGGATGCAAAATCATATATGACTCACAGAGAGTGTATTTTCTGTAAAAAATGCATTGAACTAAGCGTGAAACTTGATTTTAACTTTGAATATACACTGGTTTTGTTTACTCATTCCTTTCAGAGTGGCTGATTTTTTCTGGCTTACATCATTTAAAAATAAAGCACGGTAGTGGATTATTAGATGATGGCTGTTGTCTTCAGGAATTAATTTTTTTTTCACATCTGCACTTCATTTATTCTTGGCCTGTCACTTAAATGTCAACCTGCCTTGAGACTGAGAGTTGATTTGATGCAGTCCAAGTTTAGGGACAAGCAGGAGCCTTGAAAGCTGTGTTTCCCTCCTTCCCTCCTGCTGTAGCTTTTCTGCTATCTTTGTCCCAGCGTATTGAAAAGTAGGGTGAAAGGAAACATAAGGAAAATATCAAAATAAAAGTCGGAATTAAGGCAGTTCTAAAACATGCATGTCAAGCAATGTTAACTGCGTGCTTGTACTTTGTATCAGAAGTGTATCGGTACTTTGCACGATCGTGTTTTTTTCCTTGGTGCTGCTCTTTCTGGAATTTCTCACAAAGCCTGTATCTGCTACACTGAACCCCTCGCTGCCTCCATTCCTGAACAGTCAGGTCAACAACAGACAACTAAACTGTGTGTTTAAATCAATCCCTGTCCTAGGGAACCTGCTGTGGCAGGGTGGTTGACTTGATGGCGTCTGCAGGTCCCTTCCAACCCCTACAATTCAGTGAATATTTTCCCTTCATTTGTATTTAGGCAGCCCTTTCCCTCCTGTAATGATTACCTAAGTAGCAGAAAGAAACCTTTTTTCGTGTGTTATTTTATATGTATTTCACTCAGGATGCAATGGCCTTGGAAGAAAAATATAGTCTTTTCTTTCTGGGGTTTGATTTTGTTTGTTTTCTTTCTTTGAGGTTTTTTGTGTGTTTTTTTTTTAATCCTGAATGCAGAGAATTAACCATTCTGTGCAGCAAACAATCCCTCTGTATGTGAAAGAAATTTGGGGGACAGGTAAAGTAACCTCCTCTGGCTCATAAGGTGCTGCATTTGTAACTTGTACTTTCTTCTCTCACCACTTACACCATTTCTCTGGTTTGAGGAACATATTCTTCAGCAATTTCAAAATGTGAATTTTTGGTTTCTAGAGGTTTACTGAATTAAAATGCATTTTAAAAAACAAGATGCACTGTTGTATGAAATAGCTTTCTGGTGTTCACAGATGCTAACAAAATGACTTCGTGCTGGTTAGCAACTAAAAATCTGCTACAGCCTTAATGAATATTAGAATACTGTACATAAGAATGATGAAAAACTAAAGTGAGGCTACAGGGAATAGAAATGGCCTTTTCAGTTACACAATAAACTCTTTTACTGTTGCAATTTACAATAGAGAAGTATTTTCTGATTTCCCACCAATTGAAATTAGCAAGAGAGATGGGTCCTGATTCTTCTACTAATTTTTTGATTCAGCAGAAAAGCTGAGTTTTGTAGCCTCCCACTTGCTTGCATTGTCACTAATTGAGTTTTAAATGTTGCAGTCTGTTTCCTGCTGTAATAATGATTTATATCTTTCTAGTTAATGAGCCTAGATCGTTAGAGCATCCATGTTCACAGGCTGCCTTGAAAAGCACAGTGGTCCTGCAGTCAGCTGGAAAGTTACCTTAAATGATGGTTCTTCACACTTCTACTCAAAAAAGGAACTTCCCCAAAAAACTGTTCTTGTAAGTGGCAAATAAAAACCTCTAATACAGACAGAACATCACTCTGATAAAATATTTTGTCTAGTCAGCTATAAAATAATCCCACAAATCATGATATGAATTATCTACGGAAAGACGACAGGGTTAGTCCAGTTTTTGATGACTGTATAATGCCTCTTCATGGGTGTGTTGCTCTTGATGTTTCACATCTTCTGTGCCTGAAGGGACACCATAATTACAGCTAGGCAAGTAAGAGAATCATACTTACTAAACTTGAGTACTAAACGCACACAGAAGACAAGTAGGAAGTGTTCAGATGGATTATTTTTTTTTCTTGTTTGCGAGTATTTCTGGAGGGGTGTTCTTCTGGAGAGGGACAATAATCTCTAAATGAGATCCATGTGAGTCACTTTGTAAGTGGATAAAGATTTTATTGTGAAGGGACTGCTGAATGCTAATAAGTTTCTTGGTTATAAAGTGCCAACCGATTTCTTTTAAATGGCAAAAATTATGTTATTTAGTTGAGATAATTTTATATAAGATAGCTATTTGTATTCAGTTGTACACAAGCCAGCCAAGGAACAATCTTGAGACAAGGAATACAGTGAATATTAAGAGTCGCTGATCCAATGCAAATCATACCTGGCCCTTATCATTTACCCACGCTACTGACAGCTCACTAAGAATGTGCAATTTAAGCAGCCTGGGTTTAGCAGAGAGGTGAATACCCATAGTAGAACTTTATTGCAACAGTTTTTACAGGGAAAGAAAGTGAAACCTACATTATAGACTTTTACAAGACTTGTGTCTTCTGCAGAAGCCTTGCTGAACCACAGAAGTCTGTTGTGGCTTTGGTCTTTCCGTTGCCTTGCTTCTGTTTGTAGGGACAGATCAACAAGGGGCTCAGAGAAAGTCCAGACTTCTCCCTTGTTGAAGGTCAGGACTGGAAACTGCTCATTGCTCAGCTTGGGAGGGACAGCCCAAACTCTTCCTACATGGGAGAAGGATCTTCTAGACCCTGCCCAAATCCTGAGATCCCCTGTAGTTGCATACGTGGTTTGTCAGTCCTTGATGGAAGAGATAACAGTCATGTTGTCAGTGCTAAGTTTCAAATCCTCCATCCTCCAAGAGAAACTGTCAAAACAGCTCCAGCGCTTTAGATCTATTATAAGAGGTCCAGTTTCAGTCACTCTTCTAAATAAAACTTTAATCAAAGCTGAAAAAGGTGTTTGAAATGAACAAAGATGACTTTTTTCATGTATTTAGTTCTTAAAATAGTCTTTTAGGCTTCAGTAGCTCTTAAAGTACTAACATTTATGAAAGGTGACGCTGTCTGTTCTGCTTAGGAATAGTTGTAGAGATTAATTTAATCTATTGTAGACTCAATAAGATGCTATTCCAGAAAACGTATACTTATCCTCCCTATCAGTATTTTCATACCTAACTGGCGTTTTGTTATATAGCTTTTTATTTTCTTTGCTGGAAAAACTCAAGTATTTCCTAGGTCCACGTGCATTATTTTGAGTTAAGAGAGTTAGTATTTTTGGGTTTGTATTTTATGATTGCGCATTGTGTGAGACTGAAAGAAAAAGGAAAAAAAATGGGTTGAAAATCTGTTCTTTATGACTTGAGTTTTTTCATAGCAGATTCATGAGCTCTAGTTCCTGTGATGTACAGATACCTCCGTTTTTCTTGGACACCAAAGAGACCCAGAGTTGCTTTCTTTTGTGGGTGATGAAGCCTGATTACCTTACTTGTATGTTTTCTGAAGATAAGATCCTATCTGCACTGACTCATATTTTTAGTCACAGTGATGATGTCTTCCTTTCTTTATAAGAAGCTTCTATTGATTTGGTGCTTTTTTTCCTCCCCCCTTCTGGTCACATGCTTTTCAGCTTTCTAGCAGACTATTTATGGTAGATAAAACATTGTCACTTGAAGGTCTGTCATGAATCTTTACACAGTTCAGTAATGTGAATGTTTCAATTTGAAATATATGTGTGTGTATGTATATACAGGAAAATAATATCAAATATTCAATGAAAAAATGGGTTATAAAACTTCTAAAGTACATGAAAACTTTGGTGTATAATAAACATGAATTTATGATGCAAGAGGTATTTTTTCATTGCTTGGCCAACTATAAGAAGCTAAAAACTGAACTGTCAGGCAATTTCTAGTTTAAGTTAAGCACAGGCAAGCTTTAACAAGCATATGAATACATTAGAATTGTATTATTTTTATGTGGTTGTAAGGTTTCTGCCTTGCAATCACTTCAAATAACCATGCTATTGCAATCCAGCGGGTGCAGCAAGCAGCCTGAAAAGTCACTGAAATGCAAATAATGCAGGTTTTTTCTTAGTACACACTTTTGACTTGACAGTAACAAATCCATGAGAGGACTTGTTTCCCTTGAATTCCTGGACTGGTGAGAGCTGAATTTGACTGATCAGTTGTCAGATTCCAATACAAGGAATCTGTCAACCAATACAAGGGAGAAGCAGCAGCAGCAGTGATCTGTGCTTCATAAAGGAATCTGTAATGAGGTTAAAGGATTTTGTTACATAAAATCAAGGCACCGTTTTCTTTGGAACAAGACCATTTGCTTGCAAGCAAGGAATAGGAGAGCCAGAAATACACATAAAATAAATAATACAAATTCCATCATGAAATTGTGTCTTCAGTGTAGAAGATAGCAGTTCAGCTATTCTCCTGTAAAGGAGCCAATTAGTTAAGCTACCTACATATTATAGAAAATAAGGGAAATTGGACAGAAATAAAAGAATTAAAGGCACAGCAAATAAAGGAAAGTTGAGTGGACCAACTTTTTGTAGTGAAGGTCTATTGAATTCAGGTTGGAGATACAATTTTTAGCCAGGTGCTGACATACAAACTTTCTGGCTGACACCATGTGAATGGTGGTAGTATCAGCTCTCTGAGGTAATAACTAATATCTCTTGAAAATCTCTCTTTACATATATTGGTTTATTAATTAGCAACAATGTAAAAGTTAAACATCTGAAAATATCAGTTGACCCTGGGTTTATAAAGCCAGGATAGATGCAAACAAAAACAGCGCTTCTTGAAAGAGACAGTGGAGGTTTGTGTGTCGGCTGTTTTCCTTACACTGACAGCAATTTTATTGAAAGAAAATCCTGGGTTTAGTGCATTTGCCCCAAATATGTGAGCAAGTTGACTCTCTTCAATTTGGCATTTGGTTTTTGACTTCTTTTGTGTGTGTGTTGTTTTAATGAATGTTCAGCTTCCCACGATGATTCACTGTGTTAGTCAATGATTTCATTGTTCTAGGAAGGATTAGGGTCAGAGTGACTCCCAGAGTTACTTGCCCTGATAAGGGCCTGTGGTTTTGAGCACTTCCTTGAGTTTTTGCTTGACTTTGATCAGAGATTGCACGGCTTCCTTGAGCAGAAACATGTGCTGCAGAGGTCAGCTTGTCACCAGCCCGCATGGGATGAAACCTCACAGCCCCTAAGAGGTGCCGGAAAGTGGAACTGTTCTCCAAAATCTAATGTTAATGAGGTGTCACAAACACCCCACAGATTAATAACACTCTAGATAGAGAGTTTCAAGTAAAAGAAATACTCTGTAGCAGTCAGTATTTCCAAGTGTTTTGTTTTGCCAAATAATTTTCTGCCATAATTGTTTTTGTGGTCCTTGTTTTCTACAGCTGTGAGCTGAATTCAGAGCTGCGAGAAATGCATGCTAAAGAAATGGAGAGATGAGAGGAATAAATGTAATTTTGTTAATATCATTACAGGGATTTTTAAAATTATTATTTTTTTATTTTGTGTGCAGGACAGAAGTAAACTATGGTTAGATTTGGGGTTAGTATTGTAATAGATGTAGTTGGAAAGAACATTTTCTGGAATGAATTAAACTGATAATGTATTTGATCTTAGCCAAAAGTAGACAATGTTCTTTCTGAAAAATGAGTCATTCTGCAGAGCAAGAGAGTTAAAGAGGAAAGTTCTGATAGAAGGGCTTAACTTCTTCAATCACTGCGCAAACATGGTATTGCATTGAAAAAATATCACCAGTACCCATCTTGCTTGGAAGAGAAACAGGGAAGCCCTCATCTTTTAGCACTCCATTAAAACATTAGTTTGCTGTGTCCTCTGACAGGATAGCATTGCGTCTTCAAAGCAGTATGTACATTGTCATCTCAACTGTTGGTCACAGCTCTGGTTACCCAAGTGCATTGTGGAAGTGCAGCTGGGATTAGCCCAGTAGCAGGAAGTGTTTCAGCTAAAATACTGATTTGCCTTTTTGCACTGAAAGTAATAGTCATTTAGCAGTACTCCACTCCTTAAATGCGTAATGTCTTACAGCGCTGGAGTATTCCGCTTGTATCTAGTTATTAGTTCACACATCATCCTACCAAGAAGAACAAGCAACAAAGGACATTGTTTCAGAAGTGTCTGCAGTTTGTTGTTTTTTTTTTTTTAAAAAAGGGGTGGGGGGGAGAAGAAATAAGGACTCTTGTCTAACATATATTTGATTTTCTGTCACCTCGTTATTAAAACAACAGAAGGAAGAGATTGGGCTCTCTCCCTGTACTAGGAGGAGTTGAAGCTTAAACTGTTTATACTGCCCCAGTCCTGAGAGAAGAGGTGACCTGTGGCATTCATACAGACAGGTAAATTGGGAGAAAGAGAGTTCAATCGGTATTTTCCAGTCTTAGGAGAATAGCCAAGAAACTTTACTTGCAACCCAGATGAAAATGCGATTTACTTATCAAATAGCTTTTTCTTGGCCGGCATGACTTCACAGAAAGCAAATTTAAGAAGTAACTTGTTTATCTATGTCATAGCACTTTGGAAATACCTGTAACAGAAGGTCTGTTACAATAGAAGACAAGGTTGAGTTAACTGAGTGGAGCAGAACCAAATGTGGCCAAAGCCAGTGAGAAAAATTACCTCACAGACTTGGAATTTGTCAATTCCAAGTCAGTGCCAGTAGATACCCAGTAAAGCTGTGTATCTTCTCATCTTTGAAGTCAAGGGCTAAGTAAGTAGGAAGAACATGGGCATTGTGCAGCAGTAAATTGGCCCGAACAGATTCTAGTTGGTCTAATACAGCTGTCAGCTGAGCAGTAGCACGCAAAGCCAAGTGCTTATCTGAAGAGTCCCATCAGATACAGTTTTATTTCATGCTGCCACGGTTGGTATAGCTGTGCCAGTATGGCTGTTCTGCCATCAGTAATGCACATCTACAGCTGCAGTATTGTATTTTTGAAAAAACTGTTTTTGAAGGGAGTTTATGCAATTTCTTTGTCAGAAATATTGGATGGTGTTTGCTTTAAAGGTGGTATCTGTTACTTCTGGTGTGTGCACTGTTATGTCCTGCTGATGGGATTTGCTCCTTTTCTGTTTAGGGTTGGAATTGCTCTCTCAGAAAACATGTTTGAGAGAATCAGTTGCTGGTCTCACCTCTTGTATTTTCTCTTAAAAGCACATCCTTATGAATGTTGTTGCTTTAAGAGGAAATAAATTGTGTTTTCAGATCTTACTTTATTGCACGTGCTGCATTTAAATGGATGAATGTTGTCTTTTACAAGAAGATTACACGAGGTCACAGAAACACTGTTTCACAATTATATTTCAGATTATGTATATGTCCAGGATTATAGTGTTTCATATTCTTTGAAAACAGATAATCTGGGAAGTGCTATGCTAGAAGTAATTGCATAGCTTGCATCAGAATTAATGAACTCTGTAGCTAGATCCCCAGAACTTCCTGAAAATCTTGTCCTTGCAATATAAGAAGCTGACTCTGGAGTTTGATATATGTGCAGATAACTTTTTATTAAAATTCCAAGTCTGTGAGGTAATTTTTCTCATCTGGAGCTGCAACTGGAGGTGTTTTCAGGCTGTGTACATACTGATTGTATTGTTTACATGTGTGATCTGTTTGATTGAGGCCGATTATGATCTTAGTTGCATCATGGGGACATGGTGGGATGGCTCCTGTGACTGAAATGTTGCAATAGAAAGATATGGGCTCTTTAGGAAGGACAGGCCCTTTAGGAGGGCTTCGAGAAGTTTGGGGTTGTTCAGCCCAGGGAAGAGAAGGCTCCAGGGAGACCTTAATGTGGCCACTCAGTACCTGAAGGCAGCCTGCAAGAAAGCTGGAGAGAGACTGTTTACAAGGGCAGGTAGCAATAGAACAGAGCATGCAATGGCTTTAAGCTGAAGGAGAACAGATTTACATTAGATATCAGGAAGAAATTCTTCCCTGTGAGAATGATGAGGCTGTGGCTCAGGTTTCACAGAGAAGCTGTGTCTGCTCCCTCCCTGGCAATGTTCCAGGCTAGGTTGGCTGGGGCTTTGGGCAACCTGGTCTAGTGGAGGGTGTCACTGCCCATGGCAGGGAAGCTGGAACTAGATGGTCTTTAAAGATTCTTCTAACCCAGCCATGCTATGATTGTATGGATCATGCTATGTGGATGGAGCATAGAGCAGCTCTGTGATGGCACAGAATGAGGAAACTGTGACGTTGTATTGCAAGTGCAAGAAGTAGGCTGCTGGAGATTCTTGTATGGAGATACTGAATTCACATACACATAATTCACATATCAAATTTGACCTAATCATATGCAATTAAATCCTCTTTGGCTGATTGGTAAGATATTAAACATTTATCTACCTCCTTTTGGAATGTTTGGTCTGTAGTTATTAAAAGTGTCTCTGATAACTCTGTATTAAAAACCTGAAAGGATGAGATTACTGACTACAGACCAGAAGAGTGCCATAAATGCCAGTTCAGTATAATGGTTGTTTTCCATTTCTTTCACCTAACGGTGACCTTTTCTTCTTACCTCTATTTCTGAATTGCAGTATACTACCTTACAGAACAACTGGATGTGATGTGGTTGGTGGTTGTCTGCTAAAAGAATCCTTCTTTCCTGTCCCTCTCCTCCTCTGACTTTGTTTTTGGAGATTTTTTTCCCCCTCCTCAGCCAATTAAGAGGAGATAGCCCAAATCTGCTTGGGTGCCACCCCTAATGCTACCAAGAGTCCTGTCTAAATTGCATGCACTCTTTATATGCCTAATAGTAAGACTATACAAAGAAAAATCATTAAGACTATTCTGTTTGTCAGTGTGACTTCTTTTTGTGTTCTAATTGTCATTAAGTGGTAGCAGTTCTTTTCTGGAACATGATGATCTTTAAGGTCCTCTCCAACCCAAACCGTTATATGATTCCTATTGATTTAGGATCAGCAGGTGGACTTTAACCACCTACTCAAGATCATATTTGGGTATATGTTTTCAGCAGGAGGAAATTAATATGGTCAACTCTTTCTTGCACTGGCTCTCCTAGCTAATTGTCGTATGAGCTTTTGGCAGGGTCTAAGTTACTATAGAGAGCTTTCTCTTAAAAGCACTTAAAGGTCAGTCATTTTTCACTGAGAATTAAATGAAGACTTTGGTTATGGAATTTAGATTCTGTGATTTTAGAATTCATCTTATGTGGCTTGAGCTACAACTGGGAAACTTGCATGTTATTTGCTTTCCCTAACCCTATAGTTGTATACTGGCACATGCACACCTGTAGTGCAGAAAGGTTAGATTAAAATAGTAGCTGAAGCCCATTAAAGACATGGGTGCGAAAGCTGAGGGTAAAGCTCCATAGGTCTTCGTTGCTGGTTCTTCTCACTCAGCAACACTGAATATAGAGCATTAAGCCTAAATGCTGAACTTCACAGAATTTCTTTGAAGCTAATTGTGCTGTCTCCTTCTACTTGGGGTGCATGCAAGTATCCCCACCAATACTGCTGGTTGCTTATGAAGAGCCCTGGAATTTGAGAAAGAGTGGGGTTTTTTTTCTCTTAACATCTGTTTCTGGGAAATATAGGCAGTGTGCTATAGATCCAAAAGTAACGAGCAAATGCATTCGTTTGTGCTAAGCAAATGTTTGTTTATCACTGATAAGACAAATTGTTGTGCTGATGGAAGGAGGATGCTTTTTGTCATAGAGTAATTCTTCTGATCCTTAATAAAACACCAAGCAAAGGTGGGATGGAGCATAGAGCAGGTCTGTGATGGCACAGAATGAGGAAACTGTGACAACAGATGTTATCCTCAGGTGAAAATGGAAAGGCAACATGAATGTCCAGGATTTGTGGTTAGATTTTCAGATGCTAGATACTCATATGCTGAAGTCTGACATGCTAATACTGCTACTCATAAAATCTTGTACATTGTTGGGTGTTTGGAAGGTAATTGGATTGCAGTCTGTTAGGGTAATACTGCTACAAAATTCTACAGTAAGAAGAACAAATAACCCTGATATCCATCAAGCCCTTGTAAATGCTGAGGGCTCTTTAGGCTTTATGTAACTATCGCTATATCCATGTAATACCAGTGCCTTTGTTTTAACGTTACTAGGGTTGGGATTTGTGCTGCTGATAGACATTCTGACTGTAAGGAAACTTGATCCTAAGAGTTGAATTAAATCATCAACACAAAAACCACACAACAGCAACATTAAATTGTGAAGGACTGGCTACAAACTACCTCTAATGGCAGACTGCTGAATCTGGAAAAATATTGTATAACAAAAAACTAATGGAGGTTTCTTCAACAAGGTTAGTGAGGAAGATGTAAGACTGAATAATTCTAATAATGAACCTTTATCTTATGGATGGATCAATCCAATTTATGCAAATAAAAGCAATTCCCAGAACAAAACAAGAATGTTGAATTTTACACTGCTTATTTTTCTATGGAGCTGAATGTATTTGAGCTTTTCCTCTCCAAAAACTCTTTTTTCCCATTTTCCCTTGTTTCACCTCTGTTAAATTTCATTTGGAGCATCATGTGCAAAGCCAGGCTGTGCCTGCTTCTTATGCAGGACCTTTCCTCTGCACTGAAAGGGCTCTCTTCTTCTGGTGTGTTGAATTGGATGGAGCGATACGAAGAAGTGTTGTTCCTTCTCTGGCTATTCCTGCCCTCCCACTGACCAAACTTGTGACCATATAAATTATTAAACTTCCTCAGGCCTTTGTTTTCTACATCTGTAAAACTGAGGATAATTTCCCTGTTGCTATAAATAACCTTGATCTAAGGATATGAGCTGGAAAACCTGCCCCCTACGCCTAGGAAGCACTTTCCTTGCAAGCAGTCTTTCTGACGGGGTTATTAGTGGAATAATCATTGCTCCCTGAGACTGAGGATCCATTAACAGGAGATAATGACAGCACATTTGCTTTTCCATTTCCTATGGAGGATGCTCAGGGGCAGTGCGGACCTTGGAGAGTAGGAGGGGAAGAGGCAGTTGTTTCTTTGATGTGTGTAGGAGTTGAATGCTGTTTTATGCCCATCCCTGTGACCCCATGCAGCATCTTCTGGTCTGTGTGATGAGAGCACCCTTCCCTGATCTTGGAAAAATTCAGTAAAATATTCACTAGATCATTATTCCTTTTTTTTTATTACAACTCTGATGTTACTTTGACCTGAAATTGGAAGTTTTCATTTGTCATCTCACTGCTGTGATACCCATTTGTTCTCCTGAAAAAAATCATCTAGGGTAGGAGCATGGAGGGAAGGGATTTTTCCATACCATTGTAGTTTGTACAGGACTTGGTTGAGGCTCTTTTCTTTGTTGCTTCTGGTATCTTGTATATATACACAGGTGTTTCTCTGCTGGCTGGGCTTATGTTACAGGGGTTTTTATTTTGGTTTGAGGCACTGCAAATAATTTCGTGTTACGAAAGTATTTTTGTGGAGATATTTTTAAAGGCTTTGTGCTGAAGATATTTTTGTGCTTGAAGAGACATTTTTTGTAGCCATCTTGAAGGGCTTGCTGCAGCATGCTGTAGGGGTTGGTGGGGGATTTTTTTTTCATTTGCTTCCTCCTTCACCAGAGAATATTAATGACTGTTTTCCTGAAGGTCTCTTCTGATGTGATATTTTCCCTTCCCTGCTCTTTTTTCACTCTACCTCTTCAAATCAACTGTCATTAATTTGTTCTAGCCTTCAGGGGATGGTGGGAGAAAACTAACTCCCATTACAAGGAGCGAGCGTGGGTTGATCTTTACAGATAGTAGCATTTCAAGTGTTGGCGGAGCAGAACAGAGTACAGCGTCCTCATGTGTTGCATGGAAAACAGCTTTTCCCAAGATACTTTTTTTTTTTCTCAGTATAAAGAAGGAAAGTCAAATGTAACATTGATGGTCCATTTGCGGTTTCCTTTGCTGTACCTGTATGGGTAATGGTTTCTGGCTTTTTCTTTGGCAAGGCAGGCTCATACAAAAATATGTAATTGCAGTTTTTTGTTAAGCCAATTCACTCTGGTAGTATAAACTCATCAATTTGCATGCAGTGATTGAAGGGAAAAGATAGATGAAAGCCTATTATAATCATGTTAGATAACCAGATATGAATATGAATGAGATCATGCCTCTTTTGGAAACACAGAGCTGTGTTGTTCAATACACTTAGTATAACAAACATTCGTATGAAAGCCCATTATGTTGAGTCTAGTAGATGTTTTCATAGGATAAGTTACCTCGTGAGCTGTCTAAATGATTCTGACTTTAATTTGAGTAAGTAATGAAGCCTGCAAGTTCTTTATGCATCTCTCTTGTAAACAGAAAAAGAATTGCATGACTATAAAACAATGTAAGTAACTTCACCACTGGGTTTGTGTCTGGAGTAGTGCTTTAATGAGCAGCTACATATAACATTTTTGGAGTCTCTTATTTTGTACTTCTTCCTCCTTGTTCTCCAAAAAAAATTAAGAGAACTGCAATTAAAAAAAAGCATGGAACAAAACTGTGGTGTTTGAAACATTTCCTACTGCTTTGGCAATATATAATGTTCCTCAGAAACACATACGCTTGGAAATAAAGCTCATTCAAGCTCCAGGATTGTGTAATCAGAGACATATGACTCTTATATGTGACTTTGTTCTTAAATCTTGGGGAAAATTAGAGCCTTCTGGTTAATAGTTGAGCCTTTAAGCAGCAGTGCAGTAGTTTTCCTTGAAGTACCAGCGAATTTAATGCAAACAGCTCTTGAAGGTGTTTTCCCTCATATTGATTGGTTGGCTAAGGAAACCGTGTGTCAGACTTCACAACTGCAGAAGCTTGTCTAGTTGGTTTTGCTTTGCCTTTGTGTGTCCACTGTTGCTTGTAGGTACTCCTGTCTCACTTAGTGTCTTCGTTCACCCTTTGGTAACTTTTCATTGCTCCAGACTACAGCCCTGGTGAAATGGTTAGGACATACTTCTCATTGGGGTGTGCATCCTTCTTACCATCTTATCCTGTAGACCCAGAGCATCCACAAGTCAGCTGAGACATGTGAAGGTTTACACGCTGTGCTTGTGCTTTTGTCAGTAAGGCTCTGTACGTAGCAAGTGTCCTTAGAAAATGGAAAACTCTTGGAAGTGTGTGCTAACTTGTTGAATGGTAAGTAGCTAAACACTTCCTAAACATTGTACAAAGCAAACCCCTTTGGATTTACAATCTGCATTCTGCAGTGTAACTCAGTAGGGTGATTTTTGTCTCTTAGGTTTTGCAGTATTGTGTGCTACTTGGTAAGCACAATCTCTTGGAGCTCAGTACAGAATGCAAAGAGCAAGTTGTCAAGCAGTGGATAATATTCCCTACACAGTGTTAGTTTCTTCTTTTAAAAGAAGTGTCTTTCCTTCATTACGATTAATTGTCATACATGTATGAGTTTGCAGATGTTATTTCTGAAGCTAATGATGGAGTGTTACAAATCTGATCCTAATCCCAGATGACATTCAAAGATGGGAATATAATCTTGTGATACATGGAATGTGAATTCACTGGAAACATTAATGGTATTTTATTATCAGACTAAAATGTTACACAATTAAGTATGTACATGATAAATGAGAAGTGCGGCACATCCAAACTGTTGGAGATTGAAAAAATTTTAATTGGCAACTGACACTGTTTAATGTACTATGCATATAATTTTTTTTTCTTAGTATCTATTTGCAGTGGGAAACCATGCATACTCTCTGCACTGAATTTGTATGTAGTGAAAAGCATTTAGTTATCTATAAAGGAAGGTATCTGAAGGAATTTTTAGACTTTTTTTGGTGCTAATAGCTATTGTAATCTAAATCGCTACTCCACCACTTTGTCTTCTACAAATAAACTTTACCACTGTAAAGCTTTGGATTTCCTTCACTGCTAGTACAACTTGAACTTAATGATTCCTGTTCTATGTTGCTTGTTACTTTGACGTAAATCAGAGAGAGATCTGTTCAGTGAAGCCATCAGAAACATAATTTAGTCTGTATTAGGACAACAATTTCTAGAAACAATCAATCTGTATTAGGACAATTTCTAGACACAAACAAACAAACAAACCCTTCTCCATTCATTCTCTTCCATGTGTAATTTCTATTCCTATTTTAAAAATTAGTATTTTATAGAGAGTTACATTGTGGAAGGTCTGGTGCTATAGTGTAAGATGGTGTAGAGGATCAAAGGACCCATCATACTAAGTTGGGAAAGCTGCTCAGAAACAAGATTTCTCAGTAATTGGGTGGGCAGTCAATCCTCTGAACTTGAATCTTTTGAGGGGCCCATGTCTCCTCTGAAAACATCCACAATAGAGAGAAATTTCTAAGGAGTCCACAATGAGTGTTTCTCAAACCTTCTGACTGTATCAATAAATTCAGTTGGAGATCAATTTAAAACAGCCTTAAAGAATTTTAAAAATCTTTTTATGTAGTGGGTCGTGCATTTCTGGAGCTTGCTGCCAAGAGAAGGTAGACAGACACTGTGAACAGGTTCAGATAGACAAATTCAGGGGCAACAGGTCTGGTGACTGAACTGATCCCTGGAAGTGGTAACTCAGTTGGAAACACTGGTTTGTCATTGCCCAGCTGACAATTGGAGGGCACAAGAAAAGTTGAAAAGCACTGGACAAATTAAGCAGTCTTTTTACAGAGAAAAAAAACCCCAAATGCTGTCAGATTGTTTAGTTACTGTAAATTGATGAGTGTAAAAAGGCCGTGAGTGATGGCACTTTTGGGGGAAGCCAGTGATGCAGGAAAATATGTGAATATCTGATAGAATACATACCACCCCGGGTTTCTCCTTTTGATAAATTTGGTTTGTATGAACACTGCTGCTTCTAATGTTAATCCCCCACGCATACAAACTGTGTTTTATGTTCCCTGCGTTCATACTTTAAATCCATAACTATGCTGATCCTGGAGATCTTCATTAAGAATTGAATTTCCTGCTTCACTGTGCTGGATTTTATTGTTATTTGGTGGGAAAATGTTCATTGCATTGTTCAATACCAAGTGCTCCCATACCAAAGAAGGGTCTACACAAGTCTAAAAAAAGGAAATTATTGGCAAAATTAAAATTAAGGAGAGATCCCATGGTAATGCTTGTGCAAGAGTAAGCATGACTGTATAATAGAGTGCTTCCATAACTTTTTCTGTAATATGAAAGGAGAAGGTAGTGAGCTTAAAGAGCTTTGTAGAGGTGGCTTGTAGTGGACCTGGAACCTCTGCTGTGGGCTCATGGTGGGGCAGTGCTGCAAGGCTCTTTGCTAGTGAAGGGAGGCTGCCAGACAAGGATGAAGGATATGGGAGAATTATTGACTGATGGATGTTTCTGACTTTTATGACTGGAAATCTAATGCTGAATTTCTTCTGCCCCCACCTAATGAAAGGTAATTGATCCTCTGCCTGGGAAATCTTCCAGTTTTGAGATTCGTAACAGTTGGAAAAGAAAGGTGGCAGAACTATAGGTTTAGAAGCTGTTGCTTTCAAACTCCGTATAGTACTGTATGCATAAAAAATTGCCCTTTAATTTATTTGTAAACAAGCTCATCCATCAGAATGTGAGTACACAGGTTTTCCATTGTAAGGATTTTTCAGGTCAATAACACAAACCTGGAAAGTGTCAGATCCTTAAGCTATTCCATGCTACTCCAGGCAAAGTGCTAACTGGATTAACAGTATGTAGCATTGTGGTCTTTGAGTAGGAATTTGGGGATCCACCCACAATAAATTAAATCTCGGTGTTAATTCTTAATTCTGAATGCATTCTCCTACTCATCCTGCTGCTTTTACCTAATGATTTTAAACTTCTCTTTTGCAATTGCTTTAGCTGCTTGGCAGGGTTGGGGTTGAGGGCTTTTTAGCTTTTCATCTTTTTTCTTTTTTTTCTTGGAATGTCTCTGCATCTGTTGTCAAGTATAAAATGCTGTGTGCAAAGTGCCTGCACTATCCATCAAGTATCAAGTCTTGAATGTGACAGAATTTTGCAAATTGTGGGATCTCAGGGCCCTTCACTTTTTATTTCTGTCGTCTTCACGGCTTTGCTCTCTGGTTTTCTGACTTGTGACAAACTCATGGACATATAGCTACTTGGAGAGGGCTTTCTAACCTTCCTGGTTTCTCTGATGGCCTCAATATATTTATCTGTTCACACACATCTGTGTTAAAAAAATAAAAATATCTCATTTCTTTGTGCTTTAGTGAAAGAGCAAAAGTTAAATCCACTTAAAATCTTTCAGTCTTGTTCAACTTCAGGTTTTTGCAGTTGGAGCAAATGGGGGCGGGCGGTAATTGGTAACACTGTACAGTTATATAACAAAAAGCTTTTTCTGCTGGAAGTTAGGAGAGCAGATTGCTTGGCCATCAATATGCGACACGTGTTCTTAATCTTCCCACAGTGTCCATGAAGAGGAGTACAGTCAAGCAGTTTGTATTGGTTTGGTAGAATAATGTGTTCAAATAAAAATGCTATCAAAATTTTTCTTTGGGGTACAGTTTTTTTTTTTTAGAGGGATAGAGGTGGTGTTGTACTGCTTGAGGATTTAAATAGTATTTATTTTACATTATTAATTGCAGATATTATTAGAAATTATAACTGCTGATGGCTTTCAACGTGAAGGTTGTCATCGAAAACTCTTGGCAGGGTGGGTGGAGGGGAAGAGATTATACCATGTAACAACACAGTGGTGATAAGAGTATGATACGCTATTTTATAGGGAAAGTACCCTGTTACTATCACAGAAGAATGCTCAGCTAGCCATGACTTGTGAATCATGCCCCAAATTTCTCATAATATTCTTGAAAGCAGCAACTGGGACATGAGTATTTTTTTCAGTACCCAAGGGGAAGTTGGTCGGTTGGTTGGTTTTGCTTTGGTTTGGTTTTATATGCCTTTTTTTGTTTGTTTGTTTGTATGGTTTTAGTTTTTTAATTGAATGACAATATGTTAATCCTATTGTTAGTGTATACATTCAGAGAAAGGTGATGCAAGTAAAAAATACAATGTGACACTGGGCTGAGATGAAAGACAAAGACATGAATACTGTTTGCACTGCGAGTTTGTTGGATTGGCATTACAATGGCTGTTCTAAACAATCCTTTTGTATCTGTGTGGAGATGTGACTTCAGCTTCTCCATGGCATGCAATAAATGTGAGGTTTGTTTATCTACGATGGAACAAGGCCTCTATCAATTTCCAGATAAAAGCTCAAATGAGAGCACTGCTTGAATACAAAACCATGAACCGTTACACCGTTACATCTGAGAGAGCACCTGAAGTCTGCTGAATTTTGTGTTAGCATTAAGAACTGTTTCAAGATGAGGTCTTATCTTGGAGCCTTGGTTTATTGAGTTTCTTTACAATCACCCTTCCAGTTTGCAAATCAGGTATTTTTTTCTTTTCTTTTGAGTCACTGAAGGGAGAACCAGTCTAAACTGACCTCAGTAATAGACAAGGCTTTTTCAAGGGTCATAGCCAGAAAACGTCTGGGCTTGGCCCTAAACTGAGCATATGGCTTTTCTTTCTCTGCCACCTGGGTAGAGGAAACAAAGCAAGGCAAAACGATACAGGCCTTGGCATGGCTCTGTTAGTTAAGCTTCCATTGGGGCCTCCAAAAGCATTACTTGCCTTCCTGCAGATGCTTAAAATCACCCACCGTGGAGTCTGCAATTTCACAAGGTAGCTGCACCATCTCTCAACCTGGAGAAGCCACTTGTTAGATTGACTTCATTGCAGTGAAGTGAAACAAATCACAATTATACGAGGTTAAATACAGTGTTAGAGGTTAAAGCATGAAAAATCAGTGTCCTCTCATGTAAGACATGCTTTGGGAAAGCAGTCAGGCCATTTTCCTACACAGAAACAAAAGTCAGATCTGTGTCAATTAAACCAGTGGCATCCATAGGACAGGCACGCTTTGTGTTTATGTAAAGCCTATTGGTGTTCATCTGGATTTCAGACTAGGAGAAATGCAGCAGTGATGTCAAAAGAAAGAGTCATCTTGCTTAAGCATGTTCTTTTTTCAGGACTTATTTGGTTTGTCTTGTTACTGCTGCCAGCATTGTGTGCTCTGCTGGGCAGTAGGAGGAATGGACAGATATCTGTGAAAATAATTACAGGTCAGATTTGCCTGATGGCTCTTCTTTAATTAGTTGGTAACCTTTTGCACATATACGTGAATGCATGATACAGAAAACCAGCTTCTGCTGAGCAGCCACCAGCTACTGGTCACTTACCTAGAGGATGATGCACAAAATTGCTATAATGTATAATGTATAATTTCTTATGAAAGAGAGTGACTTCAGAATGCATGTGCCAAAAATCATTTTGACATGGCGAATCTGAATATTACTTTTTTTTTCTTTTTTTCTTCTAGTTTGTGGAGACATCCATGGTCAGTTCTTTGACTTGATGAAACTGTTTGAAGTGGGAGGTTCTCCTGCCAACACGCGGTATCTCTTCCTGGGGGACTACGTGGACAGGGGGTACTTCAGCATTGAAGTAAGTTTCTTATTTCTGTTTTCAGCTGTGTATATCTAGTATTGTATTTTAACTAGTTCGGGAATACTGAAGCTCTTTGCAGACACAACTTGTGACCAAAAGAATGCTGCTCTTGGGGTTTTCATAAAGGTTGTTTGGTACCCAGCCAAATCCCACTATATTGTGTGCTGGACAGCTGATGGAGGATGGACTTTCATGCTAACTAGCAGCCATCCAAATATAACACAGAAGACAGTTTGCTCTGCAGCGCAAGCTAAATCAGGTGAATAGATGTGAGCTGTTAGAAAAAGGCCTAACAGAAAAACTAAATAAAAACCCCTCATAGTTTAGTTTGACATTTAGTTTTATTTTATCGGAGTCTCCTGGATGCAAAAACTTAAGAAAATGGAAGGAGTAGGTAGGGGATAAATGGGACAAAAAAATCAGATTTCATGCTGTGCTGGAGAGAATGGATGAGGTCTGTTTAGATACAGTATGCAGGAGTCCACGATCTCTGGCTTTTGATGTAGCACTTGAATCCACAGAGAAGAAGTGATATACATGTGCCCTGATGAAGATGCTGAGACATGCTGCAGACTCAAGTATCAGGCTGTAGAATGTGAAGGTCAAATGACAGCATCTTTTGCTGGCTTCCGAAGGAAACTGTCCCATCCAACCTTTGGCTTTAGGACAGTCAAATACGAGGCACAAATCCTTTGTTCCAGTGCTCATGTAACAAACTGGATTTTTTTTCTTCTGTTCTGTGTTGGTACTTGGTTTTGCAAACTGACAGATGAGGTGCACAATTATCAAATAAAACTTGATCTGGATCTCTTGATCCAGGTCATAGGGTATCTGGTCACTGAACAGTCAGTCAGAAACCCTTGCAGCAGCTTTTGAGGTTACAACTTGACTCCTTTCTCTGGGAAGCTCAGACTTTAACTCCCTCTGAGTCAGGGGAGAATACCCATTGGCTGTTAGAAGCAAGAGGTCCTATTGTACTGGCTGTGTGTTTCTGACTAGCTAAGATGAGGGCATGCGAGAACACGTATACTGCGTCTTAGTGCTCTGTTACCATATTGATATAAAAAGATGTGATCCCAGGAAGCAGAGTTATTTATAATATATTTGTAAAATGGATCAGTGTGTTATCTTGCCAGTGTTACATTTATAGAATGAAGAGCAGTTTCTCAAAAATAAGATGCAGTAAAACTACTTTTGTTTTATTAGTTTATTTTAAAAATTAATTTAAAATGTTAGCAGTCTTTTAGCACATTTTACAAATAGAAATATGTTGTTCCAAGTGCAAGTACTCTACAAACATAAGAATTGCAAGGTTCTTTCACCCACTTGCCAAAAATCAATATAGTTGGGATTTAGTCTCATACTGAGGTCAGCACTTTGATTATGTTTGGGTTTTTTTGAGTCATGCGTGCCTGCTTCCTCCCTTCTCTGATCCACCGTGAGCTGTGAGCTAAATCCCTGTTGTGGATTATCATGCTGGATGGCTTGGTGAAGGGTGGGAGTGTGTGTGTGGGTGGCTTCAAAGGCTTAAGCTGTTGTGCAGGTAAGTCTTAAGCTACCCTTCAGTTGCAATAACCTAGTTTGTATCTCCAGTAAACTTTGACCAAGCCAAGTTGTATCTGGACGAGAATAGTTCTGTCTTCATTTCTATATATGTCTTTAATATAAGAAATAGAATGAGTGGATTTGCTTCAGCTTTCAAGTGCTTGTCTGACAGTTTGCCAAAATCCACTCCAGGGCTATTACCAATTAAAGACAATAGCAAGTAATAGACCACAAAGCAAAATAGCTTATGGGTGGATAATAAGCCTCTTAAAATTCCTCATTTAGCAACCTGCACGTATGTATTTAGCAAATTATATTCTGAATTTAGTTTTTCCATTCTGGAGCACAGTTTTTTCACTGGAAGCAGTACTGGCTTCTGCCAGCACCAAAGAAATACCTGGGCTGCTACTTGTATTATTCCTTCCTGTATGTACGGTTCTCACATAGCTACTTTTCTTTGTCACATAACCGATTCTTCCCACCTGTCACGTTGATTAAAGAATGACCTTGAAAAGGAAGGCAGTTATCTGTTTTGTACATGTATTTCACTGTAGAGCCATGCATTCAGGTGTGAACTTGGCACAGTAAGTAGTGACAAGGAAAGGAAAATGGTGAGCAATACAACTTGGCATGTTGCGGGAGAATGCTTTTGGTGGAGAAGGGGCCCTGAGCAAGTCTAGCAAGCACCAGCTCTTGCCCATGCTTTGTGTTGAAGGAGTTACAGTGGTAAACAGTCCTAGCCTCATCTCAATGCCTATTTCTACCATGTCAGTCACACAGTGATTTTTATTCCATTGATCTGTTGGCTCCCCTCCCTACGAGACTATTGCAGTTCTGGGGTCATTCCAAAAGACTTAAGTAACCGGTCTGAGGTACTAATCACGAGTAATATAAGCTTTTAAAAAACCCCTTTGATTGCCGTGTGGTATCTAGCGTAAATGTGACACCATGGAGCCTAGACCTAGCTGAGTTCTGGTAGTGGGCGAGATAATCCTTGTCTGTGGGCTGCAAAGCATTTGGGATTCTTCTGGATGAAAGGTACTATATAATGTAAGCTATTATCATTAAGAACAGAGAAAGAAATTGCGTAAGGTAGGTGGAAAGCATTTGATAATGCAGAGGGAAAGAGAGAAAAGTATTTGTATGAGGCACTCAACAGAAGTAACAGTTCTTGCCCCACAGAACTTTTGATCTAGGGGCTCAATCCTTTGCATGTGTGCTCCGGTTTTGCCAGACTTAGCTCCACTGTTTGAAGGGGGCGTATGTTGTGTCTTTGAAATTAGTTATAAGCAAGGTGTCACAGGATGAGAGACTAAAAAAGGAATTACAACAGGTAAAACAGGATGAGACGAGGTTTTTCAACACCAGACCAAATCTTTATCCTGTAGCTGCACTCTGTTTTCCATTTGACCTTTTGGCAGAGCCTGAGCATTTCTTCACTTAGAATAACAAATTTCTGCAGGTTGCAATATCTGATAGGGCAGACTTGTTTCCTCAGCTCTGTAACTGATAACATTTTCCTTTTGTGCTTGTGCACCCTTCCAGGGTTTTGCCTCCAGAGTAAGAAGCCCTCGGTTCTCGCTTTCAAACAAGTTTTATGGTCACAGAGAAAAGAAACCCAAATGATCAAAACAGAGGGCTATTTTTAAATCCAAAGAATAGTTAGAGGATAAGCGGTTCTGCAGGAGTGGATTGTAAGGAAGAATGACTAATCTCTACCTGACTCTGAAAACTCTTTTGAAAGACAGACATAAATGCCATATGATGCAGGGGGAAGTACACATATAGACTGCTTTGCATCACTGTCTTAGAAAAATTACAATCAGAGTAAATATTGACATTAATGTATTAATAATATTATGTAAACGAACTGTTGGAATTCTTTTCCTGCTCAATCCTACATAAAAATGTACAGGCTTAAATGTCAATTGGTTACAAGGTACACACTGATCTTTTTTGACAGAGCAGGTAGTTAAGATATGGAGAATGAAATCACCATTCAAAACTAATAGAACCAGAGTTGTGTTTTAAGGTTCACAACGTTTGTACCTCTTCATTTCCCAAACACAAGGACTGAGATTCCACAAGGAGAAACTCCAGTTGTGATATTTCAAGCAAGAACAAAGTGAGGTATTTGGAGTGAGACTGGAATTTGACCATTGGACCTTGCATCAATTAAAAATGCATCTGGCACTTAAAATGCTTCTGAACTCAACGAACTCTTCAAAATTATTAACTGGTCTCTGCCAATAAAAGAATTACATATAAATAAACCTGTGTTAGTAAACCGTAGGTGAAAGGAATGCTGGTGAAGCTGTGTGTTTGTCATCTCTCAAGTCTAGGACTTTCTGTGACTTTATAGTAAGAATAAATACCTTTAGGCTTTCTCAGTTTTGCTAGTGTAACCAGCTTGATTTAAAATAGTTTTGGCTGGTCAGGAAAAGTCTACCAGTGAAGTCAATTTTTTTTTTCCACTTCTCTCAGAGCAAAGAAAATCCTGCTACCTTAATTATCCTTAACATCCTTGCCCTTCTCACCTAAGTAGCAAATATGTTTCTCTCTAGCAAGTATTTGGATCTTGTGAGATTTTTGCTGGGCAGTTCTCCCCACACCTGTGAGTATTCAGTAATTCAGCAAATTCAGATTATTTTTGTATATATTAGATTCACAGACTGGAGCATCTGTTTTTGTCAGGACTGTCCTTGCAGCTTGTCTGTTCCTGTGCCAACTCTTCTCAGAGCAAGTCCCCAATGTGCCAAGGACCCCTTTGGCTGCAGGGCAGCAACATGGGAGGGTGCCCCGGAGATCACTTGCACTGTTTTTCCTGCTCTGCTTCCATCGCTCCGTGGGACCTGTCTCCACAGAAAACAGCTGGGGTTGAGATACAGGGTCCAACAGAGCTAGGAGCCAGCACTTGGAAACTTGTTCAGAAAGTACCAGTTATAAGTATTAGAGGAACTTTTAAGAAAAAGAATTTTTTTACTAGCTTTTTGGTTGAAAAATAAGTCTCCTTCCTTTTTGGACATTTTGAGGTACTTCCAAGGGCTGAAATGGGAGTACTGTGGTTTAAGCACTAGAAAAGAGTATAAGGCAACTAGCAACGTTTTGCAGGTGATCACTTGAATGTAATCATCTGGGAGACTAGCTAGAAGAGAGTCTTGCAATAATTGAAGTCTAGAGGTCCTCAAATACCATGCAGGTGTCAAAACATGATCCTAGAGCAGTTTGGGAATGTTCAACAGATGTTTAACAAAATATAAACGGAGGTTGAGTGATCAGAATAAGATCCATGAACACCGTTTCAGAAACAGATGAAACCCTAACCACGGCAAAAAAAATTGTGGTAAAGGCTGTAAACTCACTGGAGATATGGCAGATGCAAGTAGCACTACCTTGCTGTCCCTGTTCTGCAGAAGACCTTTAAGAGATCATCTTTTATGCCCTGAAAGTTTCAGGGGGTGTGGGGATGTGTGTGTGGTGAAATCCTGGTTATAGTGAAGTCAGTATTATTTTGTTCTTTATTTCCAGTTGTGTTCAGAGTTTTCTTTCCCTGCATTCAAGGGGGATGGTAGTTCAGAAATGGCATTAACTTGACCTCTTGTGAGTACTTTGGTTACAGATGCAATATATCTGTCTCTGAAATAAAGCCCTAATATACAGTCAGATCAGTAGTATGAATGCAATTGTGTGTGCGTAAAGATCAATTGTTTCCATTAGGATAGTTATTCCATTTTAGAAAGCAGTACCTGTGCTATAATTATTTCAGTGCAATTAAAGTAATGCAGTTTTTCTATTGAGGTGAAGTGTATGTTAGCTACAGAGTGAAGGAGCAATGCCAATGTACTGTTCCACAGTTCATGCAGCATCAGTAGACACTATAGCAAAACGTGGCTCAAAATCTCCTTTCAAGTATAAATTACCTTGTATTTGTTCACACTTAATTTAATCTATGGGGGCAGAGCCCGATGCCATCAGTCATTTGGAGGAAGAGTTCATGTTTTCTTACCCATGCAGAGCCTCGCAGCTAACCGAGCGAGCTGCATCTTTCTTCCCAGCCTGATCAGTGCAGGAGCACCCCGAAGTGAGTGGCTGTGCTCCTGGGGGTTGCAACCTAGTGGCAATGGTAACAGTTTTTTAAGGTGCCTTGCATTGAGCTTATAATTTGAGATGCATGCAAGAGGTTTTTGGGTTTCCTTTTCAGGAGGGTGCCGATGCGTTGAAATGTGCAAAGGCTTAATTTCAGCAGGCAACAGTAGAGTTAAATCTCTAGTCTGTTTTGAAAATATGTGCCTTTGGCTTACACAGTGCTTAATTGCACAAGCCTTTTCTTTCCTGACGCTGAGGCTGCCAGAACCTCAGCAGGAAAACAGCTTGACTTATAGGAGCTGGGAGGTGGGCAGATTACCTCTTTGTTACAAACTTAACATATCTGCTAATTCAACAGCTGAAAGACACTAAGCAAGTAAGCAGGGGTGCTTTTGGTTTGGGTGTTCTGGGTTTTTTTATAGTATGTAATGAGGCAGGTCAAAAATAACTTAGAGGTGTCCAGATTGCAAGGTCACTGCTGTACATTTTACATAGATCTACAGCAAACTGATGTGCAGTATATTCCTGGTGAAAAAGTTAGAGGGAGGGAAAAAAAAAGAGGTGTAAAAATTTTGCTATTGGGAAGCAGTATTACCATATAATTGAAGATTATATGCTCATATTTTCAACAGGGGCAAGTTATCATAAATCTTTTGACTTCAGTAAGGATTATGATATGCAAAGCAGAGGTTAAAAAAACCCCAAAAAACCCCCACAAATCCAAACCAGAATGTTTAGTTATTATGTGTTGAGTTTTTTGTATGTAAATGAGTAAGTTGAGGGTGGTAATTTTTATGGCTTTTCATATTTGCTGCTTAGTTTACAAAAATCCCCATCTACTAGTTAGTTCTTGTTTACAATTACAATATTACATCACTAAACAGAAAAGGGAGCAAATTAAAGAAACTATCTAAACAAAATAAACCTTTGGTACCGTACCACTGAAAACAGCACAAAATGTGAGTGCTGGCCTTACACTACTTGAATAGTGGCAGGGAAACTGTATTGGACTGCACTGGTTCTCTGTTACCTTCTCAGTCTGGGTCTCACGAGTGCTTTAGAAGAAGCGTGGAAAAAAGGAAAGGAAAAAAAAAAAAAAGGGAAAATCTGTGATAGGCAAATGTAAAGGGATCTCGCCATAAGCAAATGCCAAAAAGATAAAGTTTCCAGCTTTCCCTGCTTCCCAAGTCTGGATGATATTTTAATTACCCAGTGCTCATTTCAATCTTGCCAAGGCTTAATGAAAATGAAAAACTTACTTATAAGTGAAATGTAAACCACTCCTCTCTCTTTTTTTTTTTTTTTCTTTAATAAAGCATTTAATCTAAGCACTAATCACTGTGCTTTTCTAAATTATAAGGTGCTTTGGCAGGATTAGAAGCTCTAAGGTAACTTAGATACAACTTTAAAAGCTGGAACTTTTCTTGCATGGATAGAGGTGTCACTTCTTGTCTCACAACATTTACGTCAAATTTTTGCATTAGCCAGTAAGTTCAAAGAAGTGGAAGGCTCTGGGAATTTTTGGAGAAATGAAGAAGTCATCACCAAAGGGGTAGAGAATTGTACTATTGATGAGGAGAATTGCAGGCTTCCTTCCCCATTGAAGTGAAATCATTAACCAAGTCTCATCTCTCTGCAAACTCCTGGAACTCTCCCCAGGCACATCCGTTGTGGCTGTTTTGGGCCACAGCAGATAGTCCTCTGACCTAACTCAAGAATTTCATGCTGGATTATGTCAGGATGATGTTTCTGATGTTTCTTCTTGCTTCCTGCAGTGACAGTAGCTGCCTGTACTTTGTGCTCCTTTTACCTGGCTCTACCTTCTGAGTAGAACAGAAGTTGAAGAGTGCAGACAGAGCACCTGGATCTTTCCATGTAGTAAATTTAAGACAAAGACTGTTAGTATAAGCCCCCTGCTACTATGTAATTATGTATGGATAGTGTGAGATTTAGCACAAACAAAAATCTTGCATTTTTTCCTTTTTCTTTTTTTTTTTTTTTCCCTAAGATGAGATCTATGTATCAAATGAGCCAAAATGTTGAGATGTTGTTAACATGATTGTTTATGAAGACATCTGAATTGTAGAATGGAATTAATACTATACAAATTTAGAAGCATTACTTTGACAAAAATGCTGATTTTTCTCTAAGCAGAAACCATGGTTAGGAATACATTCTGAATTTCCAATGTATTGATTATTAAGATAAATAAAGTAAATGAATTTTTGTCAACAGAACAAAGGGGAGTGTTAGGAGGTACTTGCAAATGAAAGTGGTGGGCTTTTGACCCCCTGTGTTTCTCGTGCAACAGTTCTGTAGCTCATGGATATTTGAGAATGGAAGAGTTGGAGGAGAAATTGTTCAGAGTATTTTCTAGCTCATGTTTTTCTGAGGGGCCATTGTGGTCCATACAGCGTTCTTGCAGACAGTGGGCCCATCTTGTGGGATCAGTGGGTCTTACTTCCATCAGCTTCCTTGGCACCGTGAGTTTGTCAGCCAGGTACACAAGCAAGGGTCATCCTGTATGAAAGATAAATCTCCTGTGAAGTTTTGTAAGTTGACTTATTTGTCAAGAGTCTTGTAATGCTTTGGCATTGTTGCCATGTCAGTTTTGTTTTCAAAACAACTATTTTAATCAGAAGGTTTTGAGAGGTCTGAGCAGACATTAGTCTCTCCAAGTTTGTTTTTTTTAAATCTTTAAAAACATGTCTAGAAGAAATGTCATCTCAAATAGAAATCTTCTGGAAAGATAAAAGGCTTTATAGAAGCTTTGTCATAGCTTCATTTAATGCAAGAGCTTTGCGGACTTTTTTTCTCAGTTGTTTGTACAGAACAAGACTAAGTGAAAAATGAACAAGCATTCATGTAAAAATTGTGTAGTACTGGAAGCTGAGGTATTTCCTGAAGTGTGGATGAAATTGTTCTAGGGCAACATTTCCTTAAGCCAGGAAATGCAAGTCTTCCAGTGAAACTGTTTCCGCGGCAGGTTTCTGCCGAACCTGCCAGGTAGAGAGTGCACTCTTCATTTTAAAAATGCACAACAACTACTAAGAGAATCCCAGAGTCTTTAAGGTTGGAGAAGAACACTAAGATAAAGTCCAAATGTCTGTCCAGTACCACCATGTCAACTAAACCATGTCCTGGAGTGCCATGTCTACATATTTTTTTAACACCTCCAGGGAAGGTGACTCCACCACCTCTGAGCGCCTGTTCCAATGCCTGACCGCTCTTTTCAGTGAAGAAATTTTCCCTAATACCCAATCTAAACCTCCCATGATGTAACTTGATACCATTTCTTCTCATCTTGTTGCTAGTTACTTGGAAGAAGAGTGCAACCCCACCTCATAGAACCTCCTTTCAGGGAGCTGTAGAGAGCAACGGGGTCTCCCCTCAGCCTCCTCTTCTCCAGGCTAAACAACCTCAGTTCCTTCAGCCGCTCCTCATCAGACTTGTGCTCCAGATCCTTCCTCAGCTTTGTTGCCCTTCTCTGGGCATGCCCCAGCACCTTTCAGGGCCCTTGTTGTGGGGGGCCAAAAAAACTACTTGATCCTGGGGACACTGAAGGCAATGCACAGCTTGGTGAGGAGATACCTCTTAGCAAAACCTAATTAGAATGTACTGATCTAGTTCTAGCCAGTCCAGGTTAAAGTACTGAGAAATGTTTGCATGCAACGTGTGGACAGTGGGGTCAGTCGGTTGAAATGTTTCACACAGAATACTTTTCCTTCTGCTAATTTGTTTCTGGTGGAGGGGAACGTAAGTGCTTGAATTATGTTATTAATTGTGACTTATATTTTTGTTTCTTCTTTCTGATTCACAGTGTGTGCTGTATTTGTGGGCCTTGAAAATCCTTTACCCCAAAACACTGTTTTTACTTCGTGGGAATCATGAATGTAGACATTTAACAGAGTATTTCACATTTAAGCAAGAATGTAAGTCTAATTTAACCTTTCTCCTCTTAACTCCCTTTTCAACAACTTGATTTGTTATTTTGTGAGTATTTGGTACGGGTTTACCACCAGTAATTTTCAAGGTACTTTTCACGTTAACTATGATGGATTTCAAATTGCAATCCCTCTTCCCTGAGAGGGCAGTCCTCTTGCCAGGGGTGTCTGTGGTGGAGTGGTTGCAGTGGTGAAGAAGGGAAGGGTTAGACCCCCCACAATGCATAGTACAAACACAGGGGTATTGTCACTTGGTGCTGCAGGTATTGAGATATTTCAGCTTGTCAACCTGGCCTGGGAAGCAGACCAGGGCTGCTGTGTGGCCATCTGGGCCAGGATGCTTTTTGCAGCAGCTGCTGGTTTGCTGCCCCACGCAGCAGCCTGACAGTCAAAACCTGCCGGCACGCCAGCTCTGGCACCTCTGCGACAAGTCTCTGTTTGCTAGCGGAGGAGGTGGCATCTCACCGGGTCTCATCTGTGGCAGGAGAAAAATGCAAGGCATTTTTGTGACTTGCTTTGCTTTTTTTTTTTCCTTTTCACATTTACCCTGTAGAGCAGGCTTAAACTTTTTGGTATGTTCTTTTTATAGGAATTCCTTTCTATGATACAAGAAAGGATACAGTGACACATAAAAGCTCATTAGATGTAGACCTTCACCTGCACAAAGCCTTTTTCTTTTTTTTTTTTTTTAAGCTGTGGCAGTGTAAGCTGAAGCTATTGCCATAAGTCTGTGTTCCCTTTTTAGCATCGGGGATAAAGGAAATGTTAATTGGCTCAAAGGCTTCATGCTTTACTGAGTTTAATATGCGTATTGGTAAATTAACATTTCAGCTTCATTGTACCACCTCGTTCATTTCATAATGGCATTTCTGTAGATAATTAATTATAAGGGACCAGGCTAAAGTCTTGATTGCTTTATAGAGAGTGTATTGGGTGATAACACCGTTGATGATAACCGTTTAGCAGACCATAGGCTTGCTGCATAGAATTCATGGCAGACCATAATAGGATATTGAATTGTTTGTTTACAGATTTTTAGAAAAATATTATAAACTTGGCAGAACTTTTATTAGTCTCACCTCAGAATCTGAAGACTTTTTCCCGCAGTCAATAACTATAATCCTAAAGAATGTTTTGCATGAGGAAAGCTTTAGTACAGTCCTTAATGCAAGAGAGAGCGGTGAGAGCAAGATTGAGATATTAACCAGCATCCTAATTCCTTTTTCCCTCATAAATATTGATGGAACTTTCTGATACCATCTTAATCTTTAAAAGGTAAAATCAAATATTCAGAACGCGTATATGATGCCTGCATGGATGCCTTCGACTGCCTTCCCTTGGCTGCTCTGATGAACCAACAGTTCCTGTGTGTACATGGTGGCTTGTCTCCAGAGATCAACACCTTAGATGACATCAGAAAAGTAAGTCTGAATAGTGCTCAGGTCTAATGAGTGAATAGTTAATATACAGCAGCTAAAACTTTAATCCATTCTCACTGTTGTTCATTTATGGAAGATGCTTGTATGTCATTTTGACATTCATGTTGACATCATCACCTTTTAAAGGTCTTTTAAAATGGAACATTAAAGGAATTACTGCAATTAGTCATATTTTATTGAGGTGAGGAAATCAGTAGCATCCAGTAAGACAAAAGAGTTACTGTCTTTCTGTTCTAAACAAAATAAATGTGTTAGGTATGTAAGTATTCAGGAGACAGTGCATACACAGCATTCATTTATTTTGAAGTATTATCTACTAGCTCAGTGTAAGGGCAACAGCTGATGACTCTTTGCACCTTGTTAGGCATTCTGCACTTTTTTTGGAGAATAGATTAAAAATTGTCTAGAAAAACCCCACAATACTCGAAACGCATAATAAAAAAACTACAGTATGGTTGCAATTAATATAGTCAAAGCAATGCTATTATTTTAAAAGGAGTTAAAAGGTTCATTCTCGATAGGTCCTGCCGCATTTTTAACAGTCCTGCACTCAAGTACCTAGCAAATTGTCTAAGTGAGTCTTAATAAGTTGATGCTAATGTGGTACTCTTGTGTTCTGAGAAGTTTCTCATAAATCTCATGAAAATTCAGGGAACAGTGTCAAACAGTTTCTTGATGTAATGTTGTGTCATTGCATGTTAGCAAGATTAATTTTTTTCATGTGTATTGTAAAAGACATCTCAGTTAATATTTCGAAGAGGAGGCATATAAACCCTTTATTCTTAGTATTTCCAGCAAAAAAAGACTTCCTTATTTCTTGATTGCAGTTTGAGACTTGGAAACATGGATATATACTTAGGAGCTTTAACGTCACCATAAGATAAAATATACTCTGAGGTTAGCTTGGGCCTACCAAGAAATTAATTCAGTTTTTAAAAGACCAACTTGAGCCAGTAATTGCACGTTTTGGTCTAAAGCAATTAGATTAAGATATTAACTGCACTTTTAAAAATTACTGAATGTAAAGTTTTGTTTCTGAGGTAAAGGTTCTCTATGTCATTAAGCAAAAATATTCTCTGCCTGAAAACTAGCTGGCTTTGCAACAGCATAATGGCAGAGTAAAGCTGTTTAGCCTTCAAATTGTAGATTAGGGTCATTAATATCTTCCCTTCCCCCTCCCCCTCCCAAAGCTTTATTAATCTGTGACTATCAGCAGGAAATTTTGCATATTTATGAATTGTTATTAACTTAAGCGTATTCTAGTTACAAAAGCTGAGGAATGCTGGGGTTTTTTACTATTTCCCTATTTTGCTTTATTATGCCTTATGTACAGTATGATTCTATATAATTTGATTTTTTTTTTTTAATACCAATAGTCAGGCAGAAAGAGGAGTTTTCAAGTGCTTAATTAGTCTTAAGGTTATGAGAGCAACAAAATGTCATGGCATGATGCTGTAGTGCAGAGATGCTTTGGCATTTAAATACAATTTTTTGTGAAAACGTTTTTAAATCAAAGTAGGAATTTGTGTTGAAATAACTACTGTATTTTTTCTTGAGGTCCCTCACATAACTTGAGTGCCAGGATGTTTGAAAACTCTCAAAAAAAAAATTATGTCTTCTCCCTCCACTGAAATGCTTTCCAGAAAATGCAGAAAAAAGGAAAAAAAATAGCATGCACAAATTCATGTAGAATGGGACTTCACTGTATCTCTTCATTTTGGGTTATATCTGTTCGTTCTCCTCTTGGCCAGCATTAGCAAGAAGTGTTTTATTGTTGTTGAAATCCATGGCTTTAAAGCTGAGAGAAACCCAAAACTGGAATAAAAATACATATATATATCTTGCTTTGGGTCTTTGCCAAGCCATGGAATGAAAAATAGCATCAGTGTTTCTGTAATACATAGTTGAAAGAAGTTAGTATTTCTTTGTCTCCTATTTTTCTTAGTTAGATCGATTCAAGGAACCACCTGCATACGGACCTATGTGTGACATCCTGTGGTCAGACCCATTGGAGGACTTTGGAAACGAGAAGACTCAGGAACACTTTACTCACAACACAGTCAGGGGCTGTTCATACTTCTACAGGTGAATATTATGGTTTTGAGTGGGTTTCTGTGCGTGACCTTGTTCTGGCTTTACAGTATAAATGTTTGCTTGACATTCATGGCACTACTTAGATAATTCAGCCTTCTTTTCTGTAGGCTTGCCTAGTTTTCACGTAAATTCATGTTTGGTTTATTTTCACCCACGACTGGGAAGACCTAAAATGACTTAATTTCATTCACCAAAGCCTATGTATTTTGCTTACTTCTGTTCTTTTAAGTTAGGGAATGAATGTGTCACTTACAAAAAGCGGTAGGTAACTACATCTCTAGTCTGAAAATGAGAACCTAATTTTGAGTGAAAGATGCCAGCACTGGACAGCTCGCCACCTATTGCTCTGCAACGTGAGGGGAAAATTGTGAATTCCCACACAGGGCTATGTTTGGGGGTTTTTTCCCCTCTCAGTTTTATCAAACTTTTGTTTATGTTTGGGAATAGTTCTTCCTAAAGAATTTAGGATTTGAGCAGCATTGCTTAAATGGGACTGGCTAAGAACTGAAATCAGCAGGCAAATACCTCTAATGTTCTTGCAGAAACATTTATGGACTTCAATGCAAAGGCGTCAAGTTGTAATTAATCTTCGAAATTATTTGTTTCTATTGATGCTTGTTTATAGAATATAACTGTGGAAATGTTCCTGAAAAAAGTAATAGCAATGGGGATAGAAGGCCATCTAAAGCAAATCAGGCGTTAGTTTGTGACTATTTAAAGGAAGCTTTCTTCTCTTGTTTCTTTTCTGCTTAGTGGTAATTGTCCTGTAAGCATGGGTTGGGGTGTTTTTTCTCTCTCTCTCTCTGTGTAGAGTCTGAGAACAGGGAGATTTTGATGGATTTTGGCCTTGGTTTTGTTTGCTTGTTTGTTACGGTATTGATGAACAATTTACAAGGACACCAGAGTAACAAACCTGGCAGGAGAGGAGGAGGTCCCATGGCAAATTGAGCAACATATCCAGTAAAATCTTAAGTAAAATCAGAAATGTGAAGATGCTATTGAAATAGTAAGAGGAAGGGAACAGTTCTGCTTCAGCCCATGCAGGTGGCAGGCGAATCTAAGTTTCCCCAACAAAGTCAGCAGAAGTGACAGATGAGCTGTTTTAGTTATCTCTAGAAAGTCTCCCCTTGAACGTACCTGACCCGTAGCTGCTTAGTAATATGTCAAAAGTAAATCAATGGCTTCCACCAGTAGCCAGGAGTCAGAGCCGCTAGAATCAACCTCCTTGTTGGTAACATTAGCAGGAAGGTAACAGATGGTTTGACTTTTAGAAATTAGTTTTCCTAGTCCTTTCTTCGAGCCATAATTGCTTCGGTGTGGGCATGGGTGGAGAACAAAGCACCTTGTGCTGCAGCCTGGGCTGCCAGCACGCACCTTTTGTGGGCAAATCAAACCGCCGCCTTCGGATCGATAACGTCTGGAAGGTGCTCGATAAATGTGTTTGGTCTCATGATGAAGGAAGGTGTCAAACTGTTGCAAACAATTGATCTGTGCGGAAATGGGCTTATGGCTCTGAGGGCTAAAATCATTCCTCTTCCTCTCAGCAGCAGCACCAAAGGCTGGAGCATGCCTGGGACTCCCAGGCACTGCTTGCTGCAAACAGTGAGTAATTGCGGTTTCCCCTCATGAACCTCTCTTATGAAAGTGAAAAGCCTTGCAAATATCTCTTGTGCTAAGACACAGGGCTTATTATGTGCTGGAAGAACTTTCAGATTTTAACTGTGTCTGGTTGTTTGGGTTTTTTTTTTCCTGAGCTCCATTTCTTACAATTACCATAAAATTTCCCTGAAATATTTATTGGTTTCCTTCTGAAAATATATCAGATGTAGTCTATGTCGTGACTCATATTCAGAAAAGTGAATGTTTCAGGAAGAGAGGAAATATTTGGAAGATACCAAAATGTCCATTCATGCGTGAGGGACATGTAACTCCTTAATGCCATGAGCAGACAACTAGCTTGGAGTCATGTTATCTGAGATTATGTAAAGGCAAATGTTACTCTTTTTTGAAGACGTGCCTAGTCACTCCCAAAGGTCACTAATTGCTTACATAATGATAATCCATGGCAAAAAAACCTTATCCATTGGAGTGCAACATCCAATTTTGCTTGCCTTATCTAATTACTTCTTGAGAAAAGGAGCAAATTTCCTTAAACAGCCAGCTTAGCTTGTAAAGGAAGGACTGAATTATGCAGTCCTCCTTCAAGAATGTCTGCTGATAGGATGGACTTTGTTTATAGTGTCTTTAGTCATTTCCAGAAAGGAAAGTAAAAGATAGCAGTGGGCATTTTAAAGGAAGATGGGGAAGGTTTCAGACACACATGTGAGCCAGGAAAATGATTTCTAGATGATTAAGATCTCTTAATCCATTGCAGGAAATAACTGTGATACATAATTTTCATTTTATCAGACATGTTCATTATAATGGCGAATTTCAAGTGACTTTTTTCTGATTTAAAGTTATTTCCTGTAACAAAATGCTGTGTACACACAAGAAGTTAATGGGACTTTCCTGCTCAGGAGTACATGAAATCTTCTCCATTCAGCCAAAACTAATTTGTGAGGTTTTGAGCTATTTGTATGAGTGAAGTATATGAGAAGGCACAAAGACTGTAGGTTATCGTGGTCTGATAAGCTTTTTGCTGCGTTTCTTAGATGATCTCTCACATACAGCCAATCAGATTTCAAACTGATCAGGTTTTTCTTCCAGAAATTTCCTTTTTTGTAGAGTTCTTGAAACTTTTATGGGTAGCAGTACAAAATGCCAGATCTTGAAACTACAGGCCTAACCTGTCATTTAGTGATGTAAAGAATAGTCAGCTTAATTTTCAAGGGTGCTAAGAGTCAACACTTAATGCATGCTTTTTGCATCCAGCAGCATTTCACAGTGTGAATTGTCAAAATTCATGGATCCTTGGAAATAGCAATACCACAATGCCAGAGTGAAAAGTAACTGAAATTTAAGTAATTCTTGGCAATTTATTGAAGTTCTTTGTTCACCTCTAAGTGAATAAAGAGCAATCGCAATGAGATTTCATTTCCCCTTTTCTGAAATTTAAAGTTGTTTGTCTTTAGAAGTCATGGTCATGTTGGATGCAATTTAGTGAAAAAAGTAGAAATCATTAATGGAGTGCTAGTTGTGAGAGTTGTTTTTCAATTACAGGTTAAGTGGAGCTTTTCCTTCATCCTTACCCATAGAAAATAATGTTGCATTCAGGGAAAGTTATGAACAAGAGGGAATTAATTTGCCCCTGAGTGATTCCCTCTCCCCCAGATATTTTGGCTGATCCCGCCAGTGAAGAATTTCCTTCTTTGTTTATCAGTTTATCCAGTTTTGCCTTGAATTTATTTAGAGACTATTTATTTGTGTTTAGCCGGTTGTACTGATCTTGCCGATGACCCATTTGCACTTGTTTCTTGGACTAGTGGTACAGTAACTCTCACACATTTTTATAAGAAACATACCTAATTTGGCAAGATGTACTGCTGCTTATCTTGAGAACGGCTTCTTTCACTGAACAGAAAGTTTGAAGAAGTCAGCTTGACTTTCTCTCTGAAAATAACATTAACTTACAGTGAGACAGCCACTAACTGGGTTTAGGCAATTGTTGAGTCAGGAGAAAAACTCTCTCCTTTCTAAGCCATCCCAGGATGGGGGTTGTTATCTTTCCCATAAGATAGATGGGGAATTAAAATGCTCTTTCAATTGCATTTGGACAAACCAACTATGGGCATGCATGGTCCTAACTA
Source organism: Zapornia atra (assembly GCA_013400835.1). Classification (NCBI taxonomy): domain Eukaryota; kingdom Metazoa; phylum Chordata; class Aves; order Gruiformes; family Rallidae; genus Zapornia; species Zapornia atra. Next base: position 152,700 of record VZTU01019125.1, read on the forward strand.
TGAAAAATTGTGATTGGATCTATACTCAGCTTGTTTAATTTCCTTTTGGTTTGCACCACCGAGTTAATTAGCAGTGTTTTATTCTATAAGGAGTATATCAGAGGCTTCCTACCAGGGGTAAGCACATGTGCAAGCTTGAGATTCACTTTCTGGGATCATTTATGTGTATAAGGCTTGGTTAATTGCTGACTGTTACCAAGAGCATGAGAGTGGTGTGAGACTGGTCAAAGGCAATGGATGGCCTCAGAAGTAGAGCAGACACTCAGAAGTTTTCTGCAGGCATGGTGCTCCAGCTTCTCAGGCTTTCTTTGTGAGTTTAATATGAATTCTTCAGGAACACTGAGCTTTATAAAGTTGTTTGGCTGTTGGCTACATTTTTTCCTGTTTTTATAAGATATAACAAACTAAGTCAGAAATGGTTAGCAATGATAAGAGTGACTAGCAGTGCAGACTCCTCTAAGAACTTCATCTCCCAGCCTTGGACAGCAGTGAAATGGTTTGGCCTTACAGGTGTTCTGGGATAGAATAATAGTTTTGGCTCTGCCAGCACATCATTTCAGTGTCATTTCATGTCATCTCTCCATGGATGCTTAGTTGGTAAGTATGCAAGGAATAGAGAAGATGACTGCTAAAAAGTTTTGAAGACTGTGGTGTGTTTTACCTGAGGGTGTGAGGCACAGTTGTATGAATGCTTTGGGGTTTTTGAGGGATTTTTTTTTTTTTCAGTAGCAGCATTTTAAACAGATTCTATTGTCCACTTTTCCATTCTTCCTTCTCTCAGGCCAAAAGGTTTTTGCTGCCCTCACATTATCTGCCCAACTGTATTGGTAGAATTGCTGGTGTGCACCATCAGATCTGGGAACACATCCAATTATAAAAAGAATGACTCTGGAAAAAAAAAAGATGGGTGTTTTATTTGTTCTAATCCCATGCAGTGTCCAGCTCTGCTTCTCAGTGCAGCTCCTGAGACAGAACAGCTAAGGGTAAGAAAAAGCAGGTGGAGAGAGATGTGCAGGGAGCTGCCTCGGGCAGCAGAGCTGCAGAAGCATTTCCATTAGCCTTTGGAGCCTGAAGTGTGAGGTCAATGAATGCCCCTTTTTATATGCAAATGCAGTCTTAGAGAATTTGCATGTCATCTTTTTAAAGAAACATTGGGCTTCTGCTTTAGTGGTATGATGAAGGATATGAAAAAAACCCACCAAAACCAAGCCATTAATTCCATCCATTTTTTTCCAGTTACTGGTGGAAGAGCAACTTGTATAGATGGTGCTGTTTTGGTTCACGTTTGCAAAGTATTGCTGCTTCTTCAAAACGGCACAGAAGTAATCAGTGATCATGCAGAAGAGACCTCAGGACTAGTAGTTGAGGCATGAGACATTCTAATGAAAAAAAAAAAAAAAAGAAAAGAGATGCCAGAGGAGGGAATATTAGGCTCATGTACTCCATGGAGAATAACATCTTGCTAGCTTAGTGGTGGGGTATTTTGTTTTCTCCGTGAGTCACCGCTCTTCCGTGATTCAGCATGACACATGAAGTGCAGGCAGAAGGCTGGGTCGTTCTGGAAAAGCCTGTTGCGTGGGGGGGTTCTGTTTGTTTGTTTTCCCTCTTGGCCAACTGCTTTATTTCTGGCTCATCTGAATTACTGTCTGGGCTCTGCAAAGCAGGGCGAGGGGGAGAGTGTTTCTGGAAGGGTAACGATCAGAAAAAACTGGTAGGGAATTTGATTACAAGATGATAATTTTCATTAGAACGATTGGGGGGGAAAATCCAAGCTAAAGTCTTTTCTGTAAAAACTTGTTTCTCGTAAGTTCTGTCATAATCACTTATTTTGTTGCCATTTTTCTGGGTGTCCTCCTGTTTACCTGGGGGGGCATATATTTTTGTGTTGCGGAATACTCTTTAATAAGAACCTGCATTTGGGCAGGAGCTACTGATTTCAAGAAAGTGCTGGAAATTAAAGCCCTATATTTATTGTCACAACTGGTATACCATCTGTAATAGCCACGTATAGTGAAATCTCTGCCTCTCCCTAGTCCTTGCTTCAATAAGGAGCTGAAGAAAAATATCTGAGAGTTGCTTTGCATTTTTCAAAATATCCAGATAGACTGCTCATGGGTTGTAGTGGTCTGGGTAATACAAGTGCTTGCGCATTACAGGTATCATGTCATTCACTTAGAGGATAAGGTGGCAGCCAGATTTATTTTTTCGGGGTGTGTGTGTATGTATTTGCATGGAACAGTACGTGGCATGTCTGCTTTTGTAGGTGTGGGATCTGTAGATTGGCCCCTGTAGCCAGATTTTGGTAGTTGAAGTCTATTTTACATGGTTTTATGAAGAATAAGATAATAAAGGAATAATAAAAAAAGCCCACCCTACCTTTTGTACTTTGAATGGAAAGATGAACCTATCATGCCTATTTAGCAGCATTTTTTACCACTTCATTACATCTTCTTTAAAAGCAGTACTTAACACTGGGTGAAAAGAATACTATGGGAAAAAAAAGTAGTAGGCTAGACATTTTGAGCAGCTGCACTGATAATGAACATAATCAACTGTCTATCAGATTTTTCTTTACAGACCCCGGTTTTCAGAAGTTAATGTAAAAATTTCTAAACAAAATGTACCATAAGTCTACATTTAGTCACAATTAATTATGAAAAGAAACGTATGCAAATTAGTTCTCATTTGCCAGTGGTTTGAATGGCAGCCTGTCAGCATTTGAGATAGCTGCAGTTGCCAAAACGATACCCCACGTATTTGGGAATTGAAATTATTTTATACTGGCAAACTTTTTAGTCAGTTCCAAATACCAAACCTGTGACTGAGAAAATGTGCTAGATGAGTCAAGTCCAAAACCAGCAATGTACCATTCCACTGGGTTTGTAGCCTATAGCTGCAAATGACATTTCAGTTTCAAAATACCCAGGAAGGTTGGAAGTGAGCAGTATCATTTCTCTTGGATAAATGAAGGAAGGCGATGCATTAGATTTTGCATGATTTATTTTTTTCCCCCATGAATCTTCATCTTACATGTATGAGGTTAGAAACTGATGGGGCTGTTGAGTGATTGCAGTTGGGCTCTGAAGGTGGTCCATAAAATCATGGCTGGGATAGCAAGTCCTTTCTGTAATGCTGAGTTGAGATTATTTTTACTTTTTTTTTAACTTGATCGGTATGTTTAGCAAAAGCTTCTAAGTATTTTGCGTTAACAGCACTACTGTGTGACTGCATCTTGCCCCTGAGGTACTGCACAACAGCACGCCTTTGCCGGGGTCTTTAATCATACATCCAGTGCCGTCACATAACACCTGTATGTGAGTTACACTTGGAGATTCAGAGACCCTCCGGGTTTGTTTGTGTTACTTTCAGGCACACTGCGAGCCCATCAGGCTGCAGAAGCAGCGCAGAAGTGATCGTGGAGGTGCCTTAGTATTTTCCCCAACACCTTGTGTTTCCTTCTTTAAGCCTTTCTGACTCTTCTGTTATTTGAACTATGAGAGACTTTAATCATGAGCCGAGGGAATTACAGCATCTACACACCACGTCCTGGGACTCAAATACAGGAAAAATCTGTCTCCTGGTTCCAGTCTCAGGTCACTTCCATTTGGAAGGCAGCCCAAGTCTCCACCTGTGCCAGCCTGCCTCTCCACCACATTGGCTTTGGAGCTGGGATGCTTGGAGCCGGTCAGGCTCCTGCCAGACAGAGGGGCACAAACTCCTGCACCCAGCCAGCTTATCTTGCTGATGATGTGCAGGCAAACTGTGGTACTGGAAATAAATTCAGATGTTGATGGGAGATGGTAACGCTGGTTTTCTCCCTAGGTTTAATGTTTTAAGTGCAGCTTCTTTAGGCCACTGGCAAGAATGGAGCCAATACCATGCTGCATCTTTGCCAGTGAGGAACGTTAAATTTGGAAGTGCCTTTCAGACATAGGGTCAACAGCCTGCAGGAATGTGGATGAGGCGGCCTGCTTCCTCCCAGGGGTGCCCATGTCCCACCCGGCTGAAAGGTCGTGAAACATAAAGCAGTCAGCTGAACGATTACCTGTTTTCAAGAGTGGGAAGTAAGTCTGGATAATGCAAACCAGAAATGGCCCAAAGAGTGACAAAAGGGAAGAGCTTTAGATGTCATCTGAATAAAGACTCCTTCCCACCCTTTAGATGTTTTTAAGGGGCCTGGTAAGGTTTTACCATATATGTTAAATCTTTTTTTTTTATCCCAGCACCACTTCTCCTTTACCCTCTTTCCATGCATGTACTTTGCTCTGTTTAGGTCTTGCTACAGTTGACTTTTGACAGGGGAAGCCAGGAAGTTTTGGCTTTCTTGGGTTCTGTATTGAATTACTAACACCAGGAGAAAAGAAGTTTTGTTTCCTGTCTTGAAATGATAGATGGTCATTGTGCATGTTATCCTTCAGTACAGGCATGGAGAGTCATCAGTGGTTTAAAAACAAGATAAAAGCAGTCATCACAGAAAAAACACAACTTATTTTTGAAAGCAAGAAAATGGAGACATTTTAAGTTCTGTAGTATTCATGTGGGTATAATTTTCTCTGAAAACTTAGTATTTCACACTTGTGCTGTCAAAACTGAATTCAGGATATGCTGTTTGGGGTTTTTTTGTATGTGGTTTCCATATGTGTTCAGTGTCTTAAACAGCAAGAATGGTTTTCACAGTGCTGAGGTGGTAAGAAAGGGCTCCTTGGTTCTCCTAGAAAGCAACACATGCAGTGAAAAATATGCTAGAGATTCCTCTATCATATTCCACTATCACCTTTTTCACCTGATGATTTTGTTTTCACTCACAGTAGAATGCATCCTGGGAAGATATATTCAGTGGGCACTCAGGATTTACATTTTAGGTTTCCAAGGGGAAAGACAAATCTTGTTTATCAAGAAGATAAAGTTCAGAAGGTCAAACATCTCCAGTTTGGAGACTGACTTGCTTTTCTTCTTTCTGCCTTTCTACCTCTCTTTCTGCATGCCAGTTTTCTTACCCGGTGCCCAAAGCAGCCTGGTCACACTGTAGTGAGCAGGCAAGGAAATTTTCTGTTGCAAGCAACCATTGCCTCACATTTCTCTTTTTCTGAGCACACTGAATCTCAAAGTATAATAAAAGAAATGACTTTCTTTCCTGACGAGCAGTAAGGCGATCGTTGTTATGTAATGAACTGCAGCTTCACAGTGTTCCTCTCCAGGCAGTTTTGGGGTGGGATTAAAAAAGGTGCTGCTGCGAATGTTGTCCCTGCTGAAACTTGCCTGCAGAGCAGGAGCTCCTTTCATGAATGTTGTATGTTGGATGAAACATTTTTTGAAAGCTAGAGCTAAATGTGATGCTTCTGATAATGCCACAATAAGGTGCTGTTATTTTCTCCCAACAGTTACCCAGCTGTATGTGAATTCCTACAGCACAATAACTTGTTATCTATACTCCGAGCTCATGAAGCCCAGGATGCTGGGTAAGTATGTGGGGGGTGAGGGGCACTAATGATGAATAATGACTTACCATTGTCACATAGAGGAAGGAAGGAAAGAATACCTGAGTGGGAATGACCTGGAAAACTTAATTTTAAGTTACAACAGCTCTCACTTTCTATTAAAGTTATGAAAACAGACCCTGGCATTAGAATGTCTTTTACATGATTATTTTTGAGTTACAGGACTTCATGAATTCTCATATATCCCACTTGTGTAGACTTAGTGATTTTAAGTGGCATAAAATGACAAAAAAAGTGAGCTGGATCTCAAATTTGGGAGTGAAAACAAATTCATCTCAGCATCACACTGATTGCCACAATGCCTGGGAAGTGATTTGGCTCATGAAGGCCAGAACTGTCATTTAAGTCTTTCACACCTACCTGAAACTCCTAAGCCTACTGGTCTTATGCTTTATCAAGAAAATAGACTTGTAGGACTCAATAGCAAAAAATGATCTTATGCAAGAGTATCAGTAATGAGTTTGAGTTTATTAAGGCACTACGTGCAGAAACAATCCAGGTCAAGCACTGGGTGTTGTTGATGGTTCCCCCATGGCACTATTGCCAGCGTAAGATAAAATTTTTAATGCTGCTTTAAAAAATTATTTTAAATTATCTATTCATTGAAATGTATCATACTTGTGAGGTTTTAATGAAGAATTGGTATCTGAATAAATAGCTTTGTATATCTTGCATAAATTATTAAAGTGTTTATTTGGAGGTAAAAACTTTACCCAACCTGAATAATAATAAAAGATAAAGTAGCGAGATTGTAGGAATGAAGTCAATATTCACTATGCATATGAAAAGCTATTCTGAATATTTGAATTGTCACATACTTAAAAACCTCAGTGCAATTAAAAGCGAGCTATTACTCTGCCAAAAATAACTGGCATGAAATACCCAAGGGTAATGAAATTTCATTTTTGTTGTATTGGTTTCCAATAAAGGCTGAAAAATAACATTTTGTGGAAGGGGTTGCACTGAAGCCATCGTACAGTGCATGTGTCCACTACTGTGGATGTTTACCATATTCTTCCGTTTCTTCTAGCTGAAAATGAAAGAGCAGGATTTGGTGTTACTTGTGTCTTAGTGAGACAGAAGTACTCTTTGGTTGGTTTGCTTCCATTTACTTGCAGGTTTAACGCCCAACTGATTATATGTTGGCCCAATAAGTCTTTTATTTTCATGAGGCAGCAGGGTTAGGGCATGAAAACACGGAAGCATTAATAAAGCGGCTAATATACTGGATGATGTTAGGCGCAGCACTGGAAATATCTGACCCCCTGCTTCCCAAGGACAGGGGAGAAGGGAACCTTCTCACACTTTGCATCTCCCCTGTCCTTGCCATCGCTTGCATGCCCAGGGAGGGCAGGGGCCTGGAAGGTCACAGGGGACACGCACTTCTCTGAAGGCAGTCCTGTGCATCTCCAAGATGCATGCTGGGGGTTGCCTTCACCCACAGTCCCACGGCAGGAAAGCCTGGGAATGTTCTGGGGCACATGCACATGTAGGCCCTCTGGCTCCAGGGATGGGCACAGAGTGAATTCGTATCAAAACCTACTCCTGGAGCACTTCATGGAGACACAGCATTCGAGTGTGGTTATGGATCCCTGGCTGTCCCAAGTGGATATAATGAATGACCTTGCAGGAATTCTTACTTTTTTTTTTCCATGGCTTTAAAAAGCACACATGCATGTTTTTCTCCCTTGGCGTTTATTAATGGTCGGTGCAGTTAATGTACTTGGGTTTTTTGCAGTATTATTTGGTCAATGGCAAATACACATAAAGCATTAGGCAATAATTAGTATCTTCTCTTTCCCTTCAGGTATCGTATGTACAGGAAAAGCCAAACAACAGGCTTCCCTTCACTAATCACAATTTTTTCAGCACCAAACTATCTAGATGTATACAATAACAAAGGTAAGAATTTAATTCCTGCTAATATACAGTACTGTACTTCTCTTTACTTTAATATACTGCAGTGGGTTTTCTTTTTCACTCCTTTATATGTTAGTTCATGCCCATTCCATTTATTACATAATACAAATGTAATTAAATTTATTACAGGCAGATGTATGCCCTTGAATATAGCTGTAGATTCAAATCTGCCCTAGGATATTTTCTGTATTTTGACTGCAAGTTATTAAGTAAACGTTACACAGGAAGCAAAACTGAAAACAGCTGTATTAACTAAGAGAAGTAAGCTAAGAAATGCTGTGGGTGCGATGTTCAGAGCCTAGTGTTTCTTGTAATTAATTATTTGTCCCTTTGCTCCTTTCCAGTAAAATTCATGGAGTTTGTATATTTAAGCCCTCTAGCTAGCTATCAAACTCTGATAAATCATCAGTGGATAAAGCATGGGATATTGCCCAAACGCCTTTATGTTTTGGGTTTTTTAATCATGTAAAAACTATTATGTAGGAAATGAAGTATCATTAGCCAAACACAACCCCCCCC
>VZTU01019125.1:160655-192210 GCA_013400835.1 Zapornia atra
CCCAAAAAAAAAAAACCCCAACAAAGCCTCTACTGCACAAGCAAGCAATCACTGGTCATTCTATAAAGATTTCACTGAATACAATTGTTTGCAGCTTCTTTGAGTTTATTAGTTTACTGCATTCCCTGAAATCTCCTCTAATGAAATGGGGGGGAAAAAAAATCCTGTTTCTAAAAATAAAGCATTCCAATAAACCTGTCTTCCTACATCTTGAGATGAGCAGTAACTTTCTTCTGTTCCCAGTAAAGCTAACGTTATTTGTGTTCCTCTACAAGCAAACAAATTTTTTTTTTTTTTTCCTCAATGATATTCTTGAAAGTAGCTCCCCTGCAAAGACATCAGTCTTTCTTGAGACGAGACATTTTTAATTTGGATTCTTGCCTGCATAGAAAGTAAGCAATTTTATTTATTTTTCTTAAACTTGCAAAAGAAAGATTCTGCAGACATCAAGTTATATGGTAAAACTCATAATCTAAAAGCTGTTTTGCCATGAGCTGTATGCAAGGGAAAGGAACACCTCCCTGTCAGATAATGAGGTTTGTAGGTTTTGGTGTTCTTAACACATGCGTTAACTCGTGGGAAAATTAATAAAAGCATTCTGAAAAAAAAAAACCCAACCCATGCAAGCAGAGCTGACAGGAGCTACTTTTGCAAAAGTAAATAATACACAGGGACTCTGCTAGCAACCCAAAAGTGCAGGATGAAACAAGGAATGAGTTACTTCTCTTGGCAGCGTTGTTGGAGTTGGTGGAAAAGTGTGATGGCTTTCCAGGTTGGCTGCTTTGGGTAGTGGGCAGGCTGGTGATGGGCCTGTACAAGTAGGGTGGCATCTTTTGTTTCTTAATACACGTTGGCAGTTCTGTGCACACGAAGGCAGTGGGTGAGCAATGTGAGATTTTGGTCGTGAAGGCAAATACTGAATGCACACCAGTGGTTTATAATATTAAAAATCTTAAATTTGAAACCCCAAAGTTTGAATAGTGAAGTCCCACTCCCTTATCTCTGTTTCGGAAGAGGGTAATTTCCCTTGTTCCAGTATCCTCTCCTGTGGCAGGCAGGAGACTGGTGGAAAGCCTTCTCCAGTGAAAAGCTGTAGGCCAGCTGCTGAGAGGCGCTGATTATCTGTGGTCAGAGCTGACATTTGGGCACGCTGCTGGCGATACCTGCTTTGAGTGAGCTCAGGCAAATCAACAGTGGTCCAGGGTCAGCACTGGTGTGCTACTCTTTAATGTATGACTTGTTGTAAATTTAAAGGCTGACCTTTAGCAGCTTCATAATGAATTTCTGTTGGGTTTAACTGTCTCTTTTTCTCTTATTAGAAGTTTTGACACATTATTTCATGTGACTGATTGCACTGGCTTTTGGCATTTAAAGTACACCATGCATAGTTTTTCATGCTGCATTGCTTATGCAGCTTCATATGGATAGCATTTGGGTGCTTTTCCCACTTCAAGAAAGAAAAATAAACAGCATAATCTTCGATCAGTCTAAAACATGGCAGCTTGTTGGCTTCCTTGGTTTGCAGCAGATGAATTAACTAAGGACGCAGAGCTTCTGACTGGCTGACTTCAGGAACAAAGGAAGGCTTTTCTATACAGAATGGTTACAGGACAGTTGCACTAGCTGGCTCCTCAGGCACTGCTGCAGAACCTGGTTGATTTTTACAGAACATTTGGAGTTTTGGTTACTGTCAGTCCTTGAAGGAGGAGTAACTCTCCTACTAGTAACTGCCTTCCTTGCTAGTTTGCATTCTTAGTATGCGTCCTGTTGTCACTCAGATAATAAAATCATCCTAAATAAACTCCTGAGAGGATTTATCTCCCACTGGTATGAACGGGTCATTTTTAAATGCAGTGTTGTTTAAGATAAATGCATTTTTTTAAAAAAAGCTAAAAAGCTACAAGGGGCTAGGAATGCTCATTTTCTATCCCAGGTTGATAATTCTCAGATGAGATAAAGCAGATACGCTTTCTTGCACTTCTTGAAAGCACTTCAGAAGGCCTAGGTTTTGTTGCCGGCTTTATGCGAGGGCTTAGCTGGTCCCTTCTGGAGAGCAGCCACTGGGATCAGGTATGTCTTCAAAGAGCAGCAGGGAGACAACATTCCTAGAGCAAAAGGAGGTCCAGCAGGAGCAACTGAAGATAAGTTACAGCATATCTACTGTTAATAATGCTGCTGTGCACCCTGTGCTCGGGCTGTTTCTCAGTGCCCACTTACCATGAGAATCTCTTGGGGCTTTGGTACACTTGATTCTGAAGGGAGTTTTCTGTGTCATTTTGGTTTCTGGCCATTGCTGCTTGAAGGCTGCGTGAGTAATTTGTCTGTCATGTGGTCCTGTCACAACCCCAGCCCACACACATGCACAACTTTGGGTACCAAAGCTAGGTTTTTCAATTAGGAGGCTCCTGTGAGGAGTTCCCTGTGTCGTTAATGGAGACAGAGAGTTATGCTTTCAGGGAGTGATTCATAGACCTAGAAACTCCTTCATTATGGGGACCCTGGTGTCCCTCCTCTTTTCAAGACTATCCTTCTTTGTTATTTTTATTAATGCCTTCCATGTTCATAATACTGGAGAATATTGGCAAAGGGGAGGAATTTATACACATGTTTTTTGACAATTTTTGAGCTTCTGTTCAGTATTTTTATAGCTTTCTCAAACATTTCTGCTCTCATTTCTATTATTAAACGACATAAAGGAAAAGATACTTTTAGATTATTGCTAAAACCTCCTAGAAGAAATACTGGTGCATTGATGATTTTCTAAGACTATTCCTTCTGGAAATGAAAACTCCTCCTGCAAGATGATTGATGTTAATTGGATTGTGATAGTTACCTGTGACTTCAGGGCCTGGAAAAAGGTTGTACTGATCAAGACACTCAGAAAGTTGCGGAAGTAAGTACAGGTTTACCTCTGAATTCAGGGGTGCCCATCACTAGGAGAAATTCTCTATAGCAACAAAGTAAGAGGGAGCCAAAACTCACTGCATTGTGTGATCTGCTGGCCTTGTAGCGTCTAAACTTTCATTCCCGCATTTCATAGTTCTTAATGCTGTAATTAGCACTTGCTGTAATGCTGTTCGTTCCACAACAAAACAAATCAAGCAAAAGAATTTACAGAAGTTCTACAGAGGCAGGGAATTTATTTGTAGATCATCGGCAATACTTCATATTTCAGTGTCTGGCTGTCACTTCTGTAAGTGCATGCTTTTTGGCTGAGTGAACAATTTTAACTAGCTGTCTAAAGACAGACTATTATCTTTTGAACATTTTTAAAAGATTAGGCTTCGTAGTGGTGAGAGAACCACCAGAGAATCAATACGAAGCTATCAAAAAAAATAACATGATGTCTCTTCCAGCATGCTGCAGTGCACATATGGTCTTGCTGAAAAGAAAAGCAGATGATGAAGGAAAGAAAGTATGTAGGGGAGTTTGGGATACTAGAAAAATCCAAAACAGCTGTACATCAGGATGCTTGTTAACGTACCAGATTAAGTAGTGTATCTATGAAGTGTGTATAACAAGTATCACCCTATGACATACCGTAGATACGGGTTAAGATCCAAATGGATCTAACAGGAAAATTACTTTGCTATTGGAAAAAGGCAGAGTAATGCGTCTGGAAGAGAAGGGTGATCTTTGAGAAATAATAGCAATAGAAAATTGGCATAACCTTCTGTTTGCCCTATCAGCTTTCTTTAATGCCTTATCTCTGCTGTCATGATGAGGCCTTGTCATGGAAACTAAAGCTTTTAAAGAGGAGCTGTCAGGGTATCTAGGCCATCTCATTGCCAACACAGAGAAGTTTGCCACAAGTTATTTTTGTGGGTCTATTGACAAAATCTTGAATGCTATCGCACTGTTCCTTTGGAAGAGGCAATTGTACATGTAAAATAAAAATCTTCAGAATGTTGTAAAAGAAGGCTTTTGCAATTGCAATTAGCCCCTTTTCTGTACTGGATTATTTCACAGAATCTTAGAATCACAGAATCTTAGGGGTTGGAAGGGACCTCAAGAGATCATCGGGTCCAACCCCCAAACATCATTACCTTGTATAGCAAATAATTTTTTTCTTTGATAATGTCTAAACTCCTTAAACATTTTACTAAGCCATATCCCTGACCTGTCTGGGGCAGAAAAAACTGCGGTTACCTAGTAACTGCTGGAGGAGAAGGCACTGTTCCGAGTTGCACAGTTAATGCCCAAGTTAAATTGGCATTAAATCAGAAATTGAAATTCTTGGGTATGAAGAAATTGAGAGACCTTTCACTGCATTTGTTTTCTAAATGCAGGATGAGTTTTTTGAAAAAGTACAGGGAAATCAGTTAATTGTTTGCTAAAATTATTTTGAGGTTGTTTATCTAAAAACATGTAGCTTTCTGGGCTGGCGTTTCTACCAGGCTCATTATTTTTCTCCTCTGATGGAAATGTTATCAATTAATTGATACTGAAAAAAGATTCAGCAGATCTTGGAAGCAGGATATATAATGTCCTTCGGTAAACTGTAACTACCAGTCACACAGATTAATGTTGCTCATGTTGCTTAAGGGCTTAATTGAACTCTCAACACACAGGCCTCACCATTTGAGATGCCAGAGGGGTCTGGGACATGCAGTCAGACCTGAAAGGACAGACAGATACAGGATGAGTGCTCCGGGCTCATCTTTAACTAGGGGACACCAGGGAGATGGCCCAAGGGGGTCTCGGGTGGCACCAGGTTCTTATATTTGACCCTGAGATAGTCAGAAGAGCTGTCTCCATTTCTAGCTGAAGGGAGGACGTTTCTTACCTGCACATTTTTCGCCACCCATATTTCCAGCCTTAGGTACCAATGTTAAATGCTTAAAGCTAAACAGTATGAATGCCCTTTGCCTGCTGCATTAGTGTTTCATTTCACTCTAATGTGATTTCAGCATCTGATATCTCAGTTTACTAGCAGTGAAAAGAAGTATAATGTCATTTGGGATATCTGCACATCTTCACTTTACAAAACATTAGCTTCTAAAACTCATTTACAAGAGTGAGTACCAAAATTAGGTTAAAATGTGTGTGGCTGTTAAGAATAATAAAATAAGATTCTTGCTCTGGTTGGTGATTATACACGATAAAACTGTCACTGGTGGCTTGGTCTGCTAGCATCTGTCAGAGGATACATTTGGAAAGAAAAATGTAGGGATTGCGGCCTGGAATAATAAGGAAGAAAACTTGGAAATGTTGGAGAGGTTCAGGTTTTCCTCAGTTACGGGTTTCGTAACTAGAGGAACCCACCCCACTCTCTCCTGTCTTCTCCATCAGCACCCACGTGGCTGGTATACTCTTCAGAAGATAACTGCTCTTTCAGGGCACCTGGGGTCTCCTGTAGCTACATAGGCATCGAGTGAATGTGGACTAAGAAATGAAGCAGAGGTGAAACCCTCAAACCTTTCTGAGCCAACAGAAAGGAAGAAAAGAGCTATGACCTAAAGGAAACAAGGGCCCAGGAGAGCTCAGGGAAACTCCTGCTGTTATTTGAGAAGCGTTTGCTTTGTGATACAGGTGAAGTTTCTTCTTCTGACTACTTAGCAGCAGTCAGACCTGTACAATCATAGCAAGAGGCAGGTTTTTTAATGTCAAATATCATCTTCATTAGTTACCTAATAAAAATATTTTGTGTACATTGTGCCTGTAAATGAAAGATTTAGAGTAAAAATTCAGAACCGTTTTTATGAGATTGGTAATTATGCTACCTTATTTTATTCTTTTAAGAATAAGGTTATTTTAGAAGGCTTATGTCTCTTTCATTTCGCTGCTCTATTGTATAGTGTTATTTTTCTTCAAGTGGCTTTTTGAAGTCAGTTACAGAGGAGAGCTGTACCAGTCACTTAGAGGAGAAGAATTTTTAAAATACTATTATCTGAACCTGCCTTTGTAAGATACTCAGGTATATCAATTAATAAAGTGATGTGAAGATTTTTTTTTTTACAGTAAGCCCAAAATAAATAACCTTGCTATTAAAAAAAACCAAACCAAACAAACAAACAGCACAATAACCAACTAAAGCCATTTATATTAAACTTTATATTTTCCAACTATCCTGCTATGGCTTACTTACTTACTCAACTTTCACAGAATTTAAGAATAGATTTAGTGGATAAATTGAAGAAGCAGTGGCAAGGGGAACTGCTTCAGCCCTAAGATGATGAAGCTGAAGTTTTAGTCCTAAATGAATCTTCATAACCATTAAGTTGTCCTTTTTGTGTGGTTTTGACTCATTTTTGCTGTTAAGCCACAAACTATTTATTTTTATTATGCAATTGTGTCACTGTAATAGAAGGAGAATGAATTTCAATCTGCTGTATGCAATTTCAGCCAAAAAGTGCTGGAAATATTAAGGCCATCGACACCAGTTTTCTCTTTTTTTTTTTTTTTGCTAATAGCAATATGAAGCCCTTTTTATTTTCCTGAGCAGCAGAATGGCTGCCAGCTGTCAGACTAGGATGGGCGTGAGTTAAATGTGGTTTATTTAAATGGAGGGTGTCTGGCTGACAAAAGTTGACGTAAATGTTAACGAGCCATTATCTGCATGTATCAGTAAGTAGACTTCAGAAACTCCTAAGTCACTCTGGACTCTGTCATAAGCCACAAAATGGAAGATGTTTGCCAGCCTATTAAATTTTTGTAGGAAGAAACAGTCTAGTTCATCCAAAGAAGTTTTTTGTCTGATTGATGCACGCTTTAGTCAGTGGAAGGAGAAGTTGTTCACCCCTTCAGCCAGGTGCTGCGGCATATCGCAGTTGTGCAGCTTCACTGTCAGTATTGCTAAGTGGTAACAGCCTCTGGAACGATGTTCTTTCCTGGGGAGCCACAGGTGGGAATGCTGGAGGAAAGGGGAAAACAAAGTAGGATATACCTCCTTCTTTGTGTCCTTGTCATGATATATTTCTGACATGCGTTTGATTTGTGCTGTTTCATCATTTATGAAGGCATTAGCTCTCCCTCAATACATTCTTTTAAAGCCAACTTATAGACCTGTGACACAAGAAGTTGCTGAACCCCATTCTGTTTTCCTTCAGGTGATGTTCATGAAGGGCCAGAGGTTTGAGTAATCTGCAGCATCCTAATAACCACTTGTTGCTATAATTTTTTTTTTAAACTGCATAAAAGTCTAGATTTGGTGTGGAATTTAGCGTTAACATAGTGTTGGCCAAACCTTGTGCTTTGGAAAATGAGTTTTGATAAGGGCAGTTATCCAGGCTTACTGTAGAGTTAGTTTTATTTCATCTGCTGCATTTTCAACTTGTTTACTTTGCTCCTCCCTAACCAAATTGATATTGTCCCTTTCTCTCCCACCTGTGCTTTCAGCCCTCTCTACCCAAGTGACATTCAGCCTTTCCCTCTTTCTTCAGATTTTTAAACTGCACTGAGCCTGGGTAGAGCAATGGTCTCTTCTAGAAATAAACATCTGTTTCATACTCGTGTTTGTAGTACTTTCATTTACATTGTTTTATTAATGTTGTAAAATAACCTAATCAGATTCTGTTTCAGATATGAACCTGAAGTTCGTAACACAAGTTAACAGTGAATTTGGTGCTTTAAACAGTAGCAGTGGCATAAATATCTGTATTTCTGCCCAGGACAAATTCAGTCTTTGTGTGCGTGTCGACAAGAATGTTACAAATTTTGAATGGTGGAAGAAAACAAATCATAGAATCAGAGAATAGTTTGGGTTGGAAAGGACCTCAAAAATCATCTGGTTCCAACCCCCTGTCATGGGCAGGGACACTCTCCACTAGACCAGATTGCCTAAAACCTCATCCAGCCTGGCCTTGAACACTGCCACGGAGGGGGCTTCCACAAACTCTCTGGGCAACCTGTTCCAGTGCCTCACTACCCTCATAGTAAAGAATTTCTTCCCTAACGTCTATTTTAAACCTACCCTCGTTCAGCTTGAAGCCATTGCCCCTTGCCCTATCCCTACACTCCCTGATGAACAGTCCCTCTCCCACTTTCCCATAGGACCTCTTTAAGTATTATTAGGACATAATTACGACTCCCCAAAGCCTTCTCTTCTCCAGGCTAAATTAAGCCCCCCAGTCATCTTCATGGCTCTCCTCTGGACTCATTCCAAGAGCTCTATGTGTCTCCTGTACTGGGGACCCCAGAGCTGGACGCAGTACTCAAGGTGGGGTCGAGGGGCAGAATCACCTCCCTTGACCTGTTGGCCACACTGTTCATGATGCAGCCCAGGACACGGTTGGCCTTCTGACCTGCTAGTGCATACTCCTGGTTCATGTTGAGCTTGTCACCAATAAGCACCCCCAAGTCCTTCTCCTCAGGGCTGTGCTCAGTCCATTCTCCTCCAAGCCTGTAATTGTGCTTGGGATTGTGCTGACACATGTGCAGTATTATTCATTCATAGTGTTGGGAGCAGTCTCTTATCTGCCTGGAGTTTGAAAAACATAGAAAGAAAGAATCACTTGTACACTACTATGAATGAGTAGGATCCAAACTCTGAGTGATAAACACTTTTCTCTGGCTGGTGGCCAGTCACTAGTGGGGTTTCCCTGGGGTTCCATTTTAGGCCCAGTTCTTTTTAACATTTTCATATATGACCTGGCCTCAGGACTAGAGGGTATCTTCAGTAAATATGCAGATGACACCAAATTGGGAGGAGCTGTTGACTCCACTGAGGGTAGAGAAGCCTTACTAGAGAGACCAGGACAGATAAGAGAGCTAGGTAATCACAACCAGCATAAAGTTTAACAAGGGCAAGTACTGGATTCTGCATCTGGGAAGGGGCACTCCAGCTACACATACAGACTGGGGGATCAGATGCTGGAGGCCAGCCATGCTGAGAGCGATTTGGGGGTCTTGGTCAACAGCATGTTAAACATGAGCCAGCAGTGTGCCCAGGCAGCCAGGAGGGCCAACTGTATTCTGGGATGCATCAAACATGGCATGACCGGGCAGTCCAAGTTGGTGATTGTCCAATGCGACACTGCACTGGTCCGGCCTCACCTTGAGGCATTTTTTATTGTGTGTGGTTTTAGGCGCCGCAGTACGAGAGGGACACAGAAGTATTGGAGCGTGTCCAGAGGAGGGCAACAAGGATGGTGAAGGGTCTGGAGGGGGAAGCCTTATGAGGAGAAGCTGAAGTCCCTTGGTTTGTACAGCCTGGAGAAGAGGACTCTGAGAGGAGACCTCATCATGGTCTGTGGCTTCCTGACAAGGGGGAGTAAAGGTGCAGACGCCAGTCTCCTCTGGTGGCCAGGGAACAGCATGAAGCTGTGGCTAGGGGGAGGTTTAGGTTGGGTATTAGGAAGATGTTCTTTACTGAAAGGGTTGTTGGGCACTGGAACAGGCTCCTCAGGGAAGTGGTCACAGCGCTGAGCTTGACTGAGTTCAGGAAGCCTCTGGGTGATGCACTCAGTCCCATGCTCTGACTTGGAGCCAGGAGTTGGACTTGATGATCCTTATGAGTCCCATCCAGCTCAGGATATTCTACGATTCTCTGTTTTGTCCAAAGTGTGGTTGTGAAGTACTCGGGTAACTCGGTGAGATGGGTTGTTTCTGCCTTGTGCCCTGCTGGTGGCAGATCCCAGAGCCCAAGTTCATGACTACTCAGAGTTACTAATTCACTTGCTACCCCATCGTAGTGCTGGGGAAAGCCTATGACACAACTTTCAGACTGGAAATGGCTTTCGTTTTTTTTGAGGCTGTATCCTATTATAACAAGAGTCAAGTGCTGCCACCGGGTTGCTGGTGAGCAGCCGCACAGGCTGCACTCGCCATGAGCGTTACCAGTCTGGTAGCCAGTCACACGTATGTGGGCTGACATTGCTTTTTGTTTCTTTCCCTTCTCCCCTCTAGCTGCAGTATTGAAATATGAGAACAACGTCATGAATATCAGACAGTTCAACTGCTCCCCTCATCCGTACTGGCTTCCAAACTTCATGGATGTGTTTACCTGGTCCTTGCCGTTTGTGGGTGAGAAAGGTATGTAAATTGCCGTAGAAACTGCAAAATGGTTTCTTAGTCACTGTGCAGGTGGCCTTGTTTATTTGAAGTGGCAAGAATAATTTGAAGACTGTGACTTGCTTTCGAGGATGAATTTGAAAAAACAGGCCTCAGGGGGGCAAGCAATTACCTATGGTTAATCACACTTCTCGTATGTTTTTGCAATTTCCATTCTTTCCAAGATGTGATGCTATTATGTTTCTGCTGTAGAAACAGATTTTATGGCATTGCAAGCCAGAAGTGCATCAGCTGAATAAAATTCTTATTAGTTGTTCCTTTATAAGCTCTTGGGCATTCTCTTGGATATTGCTTACTGCTCAAGGGACATCACAACAGGCTTCACTACATGGTTGCATCCTTACCCAGCTGACCTTTCTGATAAGATGATCATGGGGTGCTTTTTCAGCAGCAAACACAGAGCTGGTGATGAGAGATAAGATCCAGTCTGGTTAACTGCTCCTGGAGAGAGTAGAGAGATGGCAGGAAGAAGGAAAACCTGCTCTTCAGCCCAGGGCATGCAGGGCCTTGTTGCTGGCGAGAATGCTCTAAAGAACATAAATGATGTTTTATGAAACACAGTGCTCTTGATGTTGCCTGAAGACAACTTCATGCTATGAATGGCAAGCACACAAAAGACGTGAAAACACTTTGGTCTAACATATTAGATGAATACATAATGCAAACTACTTAAACCCCAAGTCATTTTATTTAGGCCCTGAGATGAAGCCTGCTTTGATCCATCCATTATACTGTATTGCTGCAACAGCAATTACTGCCAGAAAACTATAACAAACTCTTAAAAGCTGCTTGGAATAACGGTTCTCTCTTAATAGGCAACTGGAAATACAGCCAGCTGTGGCTCTTACCTGCAGTCGTGACCAGCTTTGTTTTCAGCTGCACTTTTGTACAAGGAAAGCCGCTGGTGAGACACCTGAGGTCTCTGTGAACAAAGCAGATAGACAATAAAATAGGGATTAAGAGAGAATAAACAGCTGTTTCCACTAATGGAGACATTATCCACAGTGATGCATGTTGCAGACTCTTGTGAAACAGATAAAACGCTTTCATTTTCTTTGGTTGTAAACTTAGCCAGGCCATTTTTTTGGATGGCCTATTCTTCATGCACATTGTAGTTCCGTAAGATGCTTTGTAAGATCATTTTTACAGAGGTTTATCATAGGTGGCTTCCTCAGGTAAGGCTGCAGGATGCGCAGCCAGATTTGTTGAGGTTCCAAGACCATAAATGCTCCTTCTTTATCCTTTTCCTCAGGTGTTTGGTTTTTTGTGGTTTGTTGAGGGTTTTTTCCTGCCTTCATGTCTTCCCAGTGGTCACTCTTACCAATTGCTTGGAACTTTTGGAGCCCCAAGAAGTTAAATCACTGTTTTCCCTTTCTCTGCAAAACAAAACTCATGGATGTAAGAGTTGATGTTCTGCATAGCTTTTTATTTATTTCCTTTTTTTATAGATTTTTTCCCTTAAAGGCCAATCAAGGTAGGAAGCTGTTAGTTTCATTGGGGGTTGTTAATGTGGAAAGTCTTTCCACTAATTCTGTCAAAGGGAAATATTAAGTCCTTCACTAATGTATGAAGAATATAGCTTTGTCCCACCCTTCTAATGTGCTAAGCCATCATAGTTGCCACAGAAGAGGATTTCAGTAACCACGTGATTAAAAAATTTAAACTTCCAACCTGTGTAACTAGTGCAAGGCTAAACATGTCTGATAACCCTTTTAATGATGCTTACTACATGTAGATGTAGTGGAGTTTTTCTCAATCTAATGAATTCGCATTTTACTTTGTAACTTTGCCTTTTTTTCATCTCTAAATTCCATTTCCTGGGTTGTGATTTTTTGCTGGGTTGTTTGGGGTTTTCTTGGCTATTCTTATTCTGTGTGCTCTCTGTTTAGTGTCTCACTGTTGCCTTTCCAGAAAGAGCAGGGACCGCGTTAGGGGTAGCCTGAGGCTGACCCTTCTGTGCCTGAGTTGCAAATTAAGCAAGCTGAATATAGTCTGAATTCACCATTAACAATGTCTCAATTACATACAGAATAGGTCCAGCTAGACAGGACCTACAACGATCATCTAGTCTATTTGTCCCAGATTTCAAGAGAAACTGCCCCTTTGTAGACATCTTAAGGTGTGTGTGTTTGCAGCATTTGTTATATTTAGAACAATTTTTATGGAAACCTCTAGTTTTTGTTAACTACACAAGATACTTCAAGCTTATCTTACTATGTGTATAAAACGAGGTCCATGTTGTTTAAAAAGTGGGTGGCATTTATGTACTAAATTTTCAGTAATGCTGCTACAGCTAGAGATTGCACTGACAGACCAGAGAGGCTTAATACCAACTTTTTGCATTTGTTTTCCATTTCAGTGACAGAGATGCTGGTAAACGTGCTGAACATCTGCTCAGATGATGAACTGGGGACAGAGGAAGATGGTTTTGATGGTAAGAGCCTCCTGCCCTTGCTTGAGATTGTTTGCCTTGAAACTACTTTAAAAGTTTATTTGACACTGGGATAATTTTCTGGGTCCTGTTTAAGTTCTGTGCTGCTGAAAGCAACCAGTGTGCCAGACTTGAGTGGATTTGCTTACTGCATGCTTTGGAAACAATTAATGGGACTTCTGCCCTTCTAACCTTTTCCTTGGTCTCACTTTTTTGGGGGTTAAAAAAGAATGAATTCGTTTTTCTCCATGAAATCTGTGTTGTGTTATCATGATGGGGTCCCATGTTGATTTTATTCATAAGATCCTAGGGATTCCCATAGGAAGTTTAATTATATCAGTGAAATGATATTCCCACAATGAAACAAGCTTCCTGCAGACCTCCTTCCAAAATGTCGGTACTGTAACTTTGGAATAATTGTACTTGAACTATTTCTCTAGTTGCCACTCTTAATGCACTTGTGTACCTAAAAGGCTTTTAAGAAGTGATGGAATCAATAAAAATAAACATGCAAATACAGAATATTCTGACCTGACATTTCTGCTAAGGGAGGAATAGTCTTTCAACTTGGGTTGGAGTTTATGTGATGGTAAGTTGCCTTGTGCCTGTAGGTTTGACTGTAAAGGATACTTAGGGATTATTAGAAGTCAATTTATATTATATTTTTTATTAGGCTCTGCAGGAGTAAATTACAGGTCTCTAGAATGTCCCTTCTCAATTGAACAAAATTGAAAAAAATCCCATGCAGCCCTCATGTTCTTACTATGAATGCTTTCAGTTTAAAAAAAAAAACAACCTAGGAAAAGAACAGAAATACTTTAAAACTGAAAAATAACTGGAAAATCTAGCAATACCAAATATTCTCAAGATGTTTGTAATGAATGGTAAAGGGAGAATGAAGAACTGTATAATAAAAAAAATATATTTAATGAACTTGTAATGAATAAGTAAACTACTCTCTCAAAGTCTTTTATTTTTAATCTTTCGAAGAGGAACCTAGAACACAGATTTTGGCAAATGTTTCCTTTGCGAGGGAGAAGAAGGTTTTGGATGATAGTGCTTTGCTTTTACTCTTGAAAGCCAGATGGGATTCCCTGTTCTGTATCCTCCACAGAGTGTGGACGTGAACAATTATCTTGCAGGACTTGGGACAAAGACTGAATTTATTGAAACCAGTAATCAGTGGAGAGAAGAAAACACCTGTTTGAATATTGTGCCCATTTTTTTCCCTCATGAAATTTAAATCAGTAGCTACTGTGTAATTAAAGCAGTGTGTGAAACAGTAAGGAGGCATACAATGAGTAAAAACTGTGTCAAATTAAATACAGTAGCAAGAAAACCATGTGCCTAAAATCCTTGGCTCAAGAAAGCACTTAAGCGCAGGCTGAAATCCCACTGAATGCAATGCCAAAGCAAAGGCTTTATGGGAAAGGTTTTTAAATTAATTCAGCATTGGCCTAATACTTTCTTTTAAAGTTGTACTACTCTACTTCTATTGAGCATCCATAGGCCAATGCCTGTAGTTCTTTTCTAAACTTTGAGTGCACCAGCGTTTCCATGCCTAAGTTGCATTCAAAAGTAGGTCAGGAATGGTGAGGCCTCGGGGGTCTTCGGAGACAGCAGCCCTCTCCAGCCACAGGATGTCTTCACATCTACCGTGTTTTTTCTGGGAGGAAGGTGAACCCCTCCCCTGCTTCCCATCTCCCTGGGAGTTTTACCACAGCACTCCTCCAGACATGGAGTTTGCAGCATTGCAGGTGTCTAAGCAGAGAGGCAGGTTGAAATCCTCTGGGCTTGCATATGTGTGTGTACTGCGTGACGATATCTAACGGCGTTAGTGTTTCCCGGTGAGGAGTAATTAAACCATTCCTGGTGACTGTATAATGCTAACACTGTTGTCTAAATCTTCTTCCAGATTTTTTTCTGTATGAACACTTTCTCTGTGTAAAACTTTATATTAAGGATGATATGAGAAATGTTGTTGTCTTTAGCATGCGTAGTTAAAACCAGAGCTGGCATATGTTCATGTCTGCTTTCCCAGATAATCCCCTTGGAGCTGTAAAATGGGATCTGTGGCGCTAGTGCAGCAGCTTGCTTTGGGCGCATGCTTGTGCCTCCAGCCCTCTGCAAGTTGTGGGCTTGTGGGCATCGTACACATGGGAAGAGGCTGGAAGATTCTGGTATAGAAGTAAATTTGAGGGTTGATTTACATTTACATAAAGGTTGAGATCATTAATGATTTTTTGGTGGGTTCTGATTTATTATCTGCACAACAAAGGAAAATCCTCTTTCTCTCACAGATAGTCGAGTTCCCTATCTTTTCTTTTTTTTTCTTTTTTTCTTTTTTTTTTAAAGCCTTGTCTTTTGGGGGAGAAAGTACAAGATGTATTTCGTTTCTGTTCTTGATGAAACAGACTGGAATGATTATCAGCTTAAAACTGTTTCCATAAGGGCAGTATATCAACAGTCTTGTCATGGTTCAACATTTTTGCTATTCTTCTTCAATAATTTCTGTCCAGCTTCCTTGGAGGGCTGCAGTAGTTGAGTTCTGTTTGCCCACTGGCTTTTTTCTTTAGCAGTATTTCCCATAGAAGGAAATGGCTGATACCTGCAACAGTGGATGCATTTGATTTGATGGAATAATTCTTTAAAATCATCACCTATTTTTGCATCCTTAGTAGTTTTCAGGGCTCACTGGTAATTTCGTTTTTCTCCTTGCAGTTTGAACATGCCCTGACCTGGGTTCCCACATGTAATGGGAATGATCCATCGCTATGGTTTGCACTGATCATTCATTTGTTATCTTTTCTTACACTTTCTTGCCCGCTGTTTTCCCTCTCACTTCCCCATTCAAAAGTAAGCCACATCAATACTGCCTGACCTCACTGCATGGTGTTCTTGTCAGCCATCATTATTATTATTATTTGTTCTGAGTCACGCATGTTGTGCCTATCCATGAGCAGGATGCTCAACAGCATGTATTCCCTTTTTTCACCTTTTTTTTCCCCCCTCTTTTTTCTTTTCGTTTTTTTTTTTTCTCTTTTCTTTTTTCTTTCTTTTTTTATTTTTGCTTATGGAGACACATCACAGGGATCTGATCAATTTGTTGTAGGCAGTTTCTGTGTATGCTTAGTGGGAGAAAGCCTAAATTGGAATTGTAATGCCCTTTAGCCTGTACCTCCCTGCTGGCCTGTCTTGGCCTTTTGATTTCACTTGCTTTAAAATAGAGAGGATGCAAAACGTCCATTTTTCTTATCTCTGATAGTTTCTTCTCGGTCTACTTTCTCTTCCCTGTTTGCTATGGGTGGCTGCAATATAATCTGATCTAGCAAAAATGTTTTGGGTGAATGTTAGCTCATGTGCTTTATGGTTTGTGCATCAAGCATATCGCTTAGCAACAGGAGCTGCAAATACTTCTACCCTACCAGTATATAGCCAGAGTCCCATTTTATTTTAATTAGCAACATTTCTGGCCTCGTGCATTTGATTGAAAAAACCCTAAGCTGCCAATTAAAAGGGTGCAGTAATCTAATAGGCAACTTGACACAAATGCACTGCTTGCTTTGTATGCATCGCTACCGTGATTTGGCTTAAAGACACTCCTGAATCACCTGCATTAATTTAGGTACTGCCTTCAACATTGTGGCTCACAGCCTTCTCATGGAAAAGCCGTTGTCACCGTGCTAGCTGCAGCGTTCCTTGGTGGGAATACAGCTCCCCCAGTATAGTGCTGTAGTCTGAGCTTGAAGAGAATTGCCGAGTCAAACATGTCCTGCCGCTCACAGCCTGGCTCTGCTGTGAAGGGTAGCACAGAAATTTGTCACAGCTCTGCAGTGCAATAAATTGCACCCAGAGCAGGCTCTGCGCCAGGTAACACAGAGCAAAGACTGAGCAAAAGCAAAGGCCTTGTCAGTGAGTCTCACCTTAATAAGGGTGTTCATGATACTGCTTGGGCAGATGAGTCTTAGCCTTTCAGTGAGTTAATTTTTAGCTAGGAGAGAAAAGAGGGCCTTTCCACTGGTTTATGTTTGTTCTTTCTCCAAACCCGTATCGTTTGGCTACAGTGTATACCTAAGCGCTGTGATTTGGTGGTGGAGGGGCATTTTAATCCAATCTTCTTATTTATTGATTCATTTATTTGGCCAGGTACGGTTGTTTCCATGCCCAAAGCATTTTTCATGTGAGCTGTACCAGGGCACCAACTGTGCTTTGCCTCTGAGTTATCAGGGCCTGGAACAGGCTGCCCAGGCAGGTGATTAAGTCACCATCCCTGCATGTGTTTAAAAAAAGGGTAGATGAGGTACTTAGGGATATGGTTTAGCATAGGACGGGAACAGTTGGACTCGATGATCTTAAAGGTCTTTCCAACCTTGTGATTCTGTGAACCACCCTAGCAATGTGCACTAGGTAACCAGCATCCCCCAAAGCATGTGTGATGGCGCAGTAGTGCCTGGGCACCGAGTGCTGCACTTGTCTTGCTCTCAAGCTAGCTGAATTTAAGATGCAGTACCTCGTGCCACAGTGGTGTTTGGATTTAATAACTGCAAGCTGCTGGACCATTTGAACCAACGTGTGTGTGCTGCAGATAGAGAAGGTTTTGGTAGAAGCAGCAGAAGTGGCTATGATAGCCAGCTGTTCTTTCAGATACCAGCCTGGTTTTGAGCAGTGATTAAGTCTTATCAAAGCAGCTGCAACAATGTAGGAGAAAGTATATGTTCAAGGGGTGGGTAACACCAAGGCTAAGCTTCACGGCTGATCTTCCACCTGCATGCTCGTTTCCTGCAAAACCTACTAACAAGGCTTTAAGGGAAACAGGGTTTTTTCCTTTTTTTTTTCCCCACCATAGTTCACTATCTGTTTCTTTCCTTTTGGATGTTCCCTGCCTAATTTGTTTCTTTTCTGTTTTTCAGACTTTACTTAAACATTGCGTTTCCATTGATGTTGTCACATGTTCTGTATTATTTTTTATTTTCATTCTACAAACATCACTGATCTTTTTCTTTCCCCCCCCCCTTTGGAATTCATAAGAAGATCCCACTTATGCACAGAAGAAAGGTATTCAATAAGTTGGAAGGCTTAAGTGTCATTAATTTTCATAATGCTTAATTAGCTAATATATCACATATCAGGATACCAGCAAGAGATTTGGGGTTAGCTTTTTACTCAGTATTGTTTTCTATCTGCTCAATTCTACATCTCAGAACATTTTCAGATTTTTTTTTCATTGTTCTGCTGCTTAATCTAAAGGTCTAAATTACATTTCACATAGGTCTTGCAAGCTGGATATGTAGGACCTGTGTTTGAATGCCACAAATCAGAAATCCAGTAGAACTTGTGAAGTTACAGAATTAAGATTCACAGCCTTTGTTCTACATCATAAATAACTTTTCCCACTCGAATTTTAAACTTGGCGGCGTTCATGATTGTTGTTTGAAATTCCTTCATGACATAGGGTTTGTTTAGATATTGAAAGAAAAGTAAAAACTTCAGAAGATACCAGGCAATGTTCACAAAGGCTGAAATTAACACATTTACCCATAGCCAGTTCTCAGGTTATATGACCCTTATACTTTCACATAAGTATATTTCTTAAGTGTTGCTGAAGTAATTCATAAGGATTTGCGGTGGTAGTGGATTTCAGAACCCTGAACTGGAGGATTCATGCTTGAAATGTGAGTCTCAGATTTATGTATAAATAGTTGTGGAATCCAAATACTGAATCAGGTTAGTGATATTCAGTAAGAACTATCAGGGCAATGAAACATCAGGTGCATTACTTAGCAAATAATGTTTAAAAAATAATAAATAGGATAAAGTAATTTACTAATATTTAGTAAACAGAATATTTAAAGTCGTTTTCACAACTCTGTTACAAATGAGGAAATTGAGTGGAGACCAGAATGTCTGAAGTGTTTTTGTATTAGTAACCCTTTATTTATATTGATGAAAAACAAAATACTGTTGTGTTTCCTGATTAAGGCTGGGGCTTTTTTCCATTCTTATTTTATGTTTAAACATATGACATTGTATTTCACTTCAGTCATAAATTGTATTTCCAGTTTTCAGTTCTCAACTTTTCTGGAAGTTAAACAGGGACTGAAAAAGGTTGAAGGTACTTGTAAGATCTGCTAGACCAGTGTGGGTTTGTAATAAACAAGTGGGGATAGTGGCACCCTGGGGGGAGTAAGACAAATTGTCTTTAAGTGCTTTCAGGGTAAAGAAGGGCTGGAAACAGCGTCTTGTGTATCTTGAGAATGCAATTCAGTGAGATCGTAGTAGCTGAGGCAGGAATGTACCCCCTCTATTTCCTGAAGAACCAAGCTGAATCACTGCTGTTTAATTTAAATTTTTCATTAAGCTGTTAGGAACATGTTATATTGAATTCAGTTACAGCTGAATTACAGCTTTTTCTCCTGCTCTTCATTGCCTAGAATTAGGCAGTTATGCCTAAGACTATATTATTATTTTTTTTAATTTTTGATTTGTATATCTTTTCTTTATATTTGTATCTTTATATGTGGGAGTTTTGAAAGTTGGGATTTTGAGCATAGTTTCTTTCAGTTTGAACTTCAAGATACAGGCTCGTAATTTCAAGGCAGTCTAGGAGGACAATTAGAAATGCCTGGAAATACTGCATTAATACCTGCCCTGAAAGATGGATGCATGCAAAAGTAGCATATGTGATCGTAAGACACCTAGTTCATGCTCCTCAGCTGATGTGTGAATATATCCTAGTACGTAAACACACAGTTACCAACAGCTGAGCATGCAGATTGTGATAGCTGGGGCACATACAAGGTGGCTCATGTGGAACGTCTTTGTACACAGGCTGGTCAGGGACACATGACCCCACAAGCAGCTCTGTGGTCTTCCCTGTGCGTGACAATGGGAGCTCCCACTTGATCAAACTCACCCCTTGCAATGTTTGGGGTTAAACTTGATTTTGACCACAATGTTAAAAGTTTCAGTGAGATTCATCCTGAGTCTCTATGTTGCTGTCTGTGGTATTTGTTCCTATGGTTACTTAGCTTTCTTCTGAATAGCTCAAGGATTTGTGAGTTGAATTTATTGTCAATTTTGAAAGTTCTTTTCAATGGATGGCTATTTGGTTTAAAATTCAGGTGTAGGGTTGGGAAGTACCTCCTTTTCACATCTTCTGACATGCCAGGGTATCAGCCAGACCAGCTAGTCATCTAGTAAATACCATGAGGCAGTGTTTGTGTTTCCAACTATAGTCTCAAACTGTTATGAGTTTAATTGGAATTGAGGAACCCGTGGTAGGAAAGGTGGCAGTGCCTGATAGAAGAGCCACAGGACTCTCCAGCTGAACCTGTGAGAACTATTGCACAGTCAGCTCCCAACAGCCACTCAGCAAATCCTCCTGTGTGGCAGCACTGGACCTCCCAGCACTGCCCAGAGCAGCTGGGACCACACAGAAGAAGGAGGAGCATCAGCATGTGGATCGATGGGACATTGGCCACTGAGTTTAGCAAAGACCATTTTGTGTTATAAGCCCTTTCGGCTGAAGTCACTTTGCCAGTGCCTGTGCAAGGCAAGGCCCTGTGGCTGCGTCTTCTGCAGCTGTTGACCTCACACACCCATCACCCATGTTGGGCAGTGCCTGGCAGGTGGCTGTCTCTGCCACTGCCTCGGCTCCCGAGGCTGTCCCCTCTGCTGCCACAAACGCCTGCCTCATTTTTTTTGTCTCTTTCTGTTATTTTAGCATCTGTGATGGACTCTCTAAAATGTACCCATTTGCTAGGAATCTAAAATAGACATTTTCATTTTTGTCCTTGAATTCTGGAGCAGCAAAGAAGGGAAGTGTTACTGTGATGTGTAGCAGTTTTCAGAGTCTCAGGCAGCATCCACCTGACCCAAGGTTACCTGTCATTCAGAATCCTTTGGGAGAAGTCTTCGTGATGTATGTGGTTAAGATTGTGATAATTTAATGAAACCGGTTTATTTAGTATAACCTGGCATTTTCATGGGAGCATGGGGGGTCCTTATTGAAGAAATTCTTCGTACAGATAACTTAATACTATTTTCTGATCCCATCCAGGCGGCTCTCGCTTGGATGCACAGATAATATTCTAGGGTTTGGTGATACCCGAGTAAGAAGCTCATGTGCAAACGTAGCTGAACAGGAGTCTTTCTTCTAGCATGTGGGGTTTTTTTATGGATGATTATTGTGTGAGCTCACAAATTTCCATGTAATTGTAATTTCAAGCAGGCTGTAGCAATGAGGAGAGAGAAGATGCTCTGTGGAACTCTTTTAACCACTGCCAGCCAATGCAAGACCTACCATTTCATACTGGTTTTCAGGACTCTGCCTTTAGGCTTTACAACCATTTAAATACTTCTTAGCTAGGGATGGGAAAACCCTAACTGGACCCTCTTGGCCTTAAGTTTAACCAATCACTATTTTAGAAAATTAAGTGAAACATGATTGGGTTTAAGTAAGATTATGAAATAGCTTTTAACTCCCATTGTTGTTTAACTTTCAACTTTTTTTTTCCAATGGTTTGGGCATTGTTCATGTTGAGTATCTTTTTAGCATTTTGACTGTTTTCTAAAAAAACTTGTTTTCAAAAGAGTATGGTCTCTGAAAATGCTTTTGAAATAGAAAATTAGCTTACACTGATAAAAAAACACATGCAGCTCAAATGTGTATCAGGAAAAGGATCACGTCTCTAAAGGTACTAATAACTAGATTGTTCAAAAGCCATCAGTCTAGAGCTATAAATAATAAAAAAGTAGTATTTTCAGTTTTGACTTCAAGTGTAGCTTAGTTTGGCAAACCATGGTATTAGTGTCATATTTCTTGTATTTAGAGTTCAGAACAGTGATGTATTGTTTGCAAATACTTCATAACTGGTTTTAATGTGTTTTTCACAGGAGCAACAGCTGCTGCTCGAAAGGAGGTGATAAGGAACAAGATAAGAGCAATAGGAAAAATGGCTAGAGTTTTCTCAGTGTTAAGGTAAGGTTTTGTGCTGTTTCAGGTAATTTTTTTAATGTTAAAGGACATCTTTGAATGGTTCCTTAGAGCACTCTACTGTTAATCAAAGAGCAAATTTGATATGTTAGTATACCATCCAGCTGTGTTTTACTGGAACCTTTTAAAGATTGTTTTATTTATACAATACTGTTATTTTGGCTATGAATAATCTTCCTTCTAAGGGCTTTTGCTGAATGTAAACCAGACAAACAAAAGACATCAAAGAAAATTGCATTTACTCTATTTTTTTAAAAGACTATTGCTCACCAGGTATACTAATTAATTCTTAGCCACTGCGAGGCAAGAGTTGAATCTGGACAAAGGGTATGTTCCACACCATGTCTCATTAAAAAGGAAGCCAACTGTCCCACTTTGTCACCCGCCGTTGTTGCTATAGCCATGACTGAAGATGATTAAAGATGAAAGCATTAGGGTCATTTAACTAAAAATCCAGGAAATCATTTTGCAGACAACAGCAACTCATTACCTTGGGCTGCACTCCCCCAAACACATGAGCATGAGTAACTAATTGCTACCCAATGTTTAGAACTCTCCATTTGATGTCTCTGAGCAGAAGAGAAAACATGCTGTACTGTGCTGTGCTGAAGTCTAAATATAGAAAATACAGTTCTCCCTCCCCTTCAGCAGAGGGAATTTTTTTCCCTCAGGAAATTGTATGTTGCTCTGCTATACTCAGTTTATGGCTATTATGGTTAGCGCAAAATCAAGGGATTTTTTAAAAAATGTATTGGTATGATTGCACGATATAAAAAGAGGAAATAAAAATAGTTACTTGAAGAATACACGCTTAATTTCAGCTGAAACTCTCAAACTTGCTTGATTTGAGACTCTTCTGCAGTGTGCAAGCAGTGGGCAGGTTGTCAGTGGGGCTTCGCATGGACACAGCAGTTCGCCCACGCGTTGCAGATTGCAGCAGCATAGCTTTAAATAGCATACTGAGGTGGAGGACTTTGTACCTGGGGTTTCCGAAGTGTCATACGTGAATTACTAGTGATGCACAAGCTACTTCAAAGTGGTACCCATTTAAAAAAAAAAAAAGAAAAGTTGGCATCATGCCTTTTCCCTAAACAAGACGGGGGAGCAATCAAATGTTTCCACCTACTCCTCTGTACCAAGTCTGGCAGAGAGCTCAGAGGTGACATTGCCTCCACCTTCATAAAACAGCGCAATTATTCTCTGATGATAGTTGAGCAAACAAAGTTTGGGCACCCTGTCTTTCGGCCTTAACCTTGAACTGCAGCTTCTGGATCTGCTGTATTTTGTTGTGGAGCACCTCTTGAAATATAGGATTAATTCAGAAGAAACATGGAGCTTAATATGCAGAAGGGCCTGAAACTGGATGCCCCGCTGATGTATTTGGGGTTTGATAACCTGCTGTTGATTGCTGTCACCTACATGTCAAGGACTTTTTCAAAGGGACCTATGGGGCAGAAGCTTTGCAGTGGTTTCAGGGATGGAAGGAATGATACAGCATAATTCTTGCATGTGCCCTGTCTAAAGTGATATGCATAAGCCTCATAGCTTAGTGTTTTAGCATATTTGAACCTTTGAGCCCTCTTAAATTATTTCATGAAAATCAACATTTGAAGGCACTGATGGAAATTAGTCTTGATCCTTGGAAAGCGGTCAAATTCATCTCAGAGTTGTTCCTGAAACAGTTGAGGTTTTTTATCCCTGCCACATGCATCCCAACACGTGAATAGGAGAAGAGGTAAACTAAATAATTAATGCTTTCCATTTTTTAACAAAGAAGTAAAGGACATCAAATAGAAAATAAGCTAAAAAAAAACCCCAACCCTTTAAATTTGTGATACAGAGGCTTCTCGGGAATATGCATTTTAAAGATAATAAAAATGCAGTGAATAAACCTGTGAAAGTGAAGCTAAAAGTGCCACTGCAGTTTAGTTAAATAAAAAAAAGAGAGAGATTAAATGGATTAAATTGAAAATGCAGATTATGCATTTGCTTGCAGAGGCAAATAATTAAGATGAAAGAAAAAACTTTGGTGTGTAACTCTTGATGATAAAAATACTGTATTAATTCTGGAAATACTTGGCTGTTGGATTAGCCCCAGTTACTTAGGAAACTCACAAGGAAACTGGTCAAAATTTGATTTTGACTATTAAAAAGAAGTTTTCAAACTAAAAATCAAACTTGAAGAGTATGTGTAGTGTGTAAGCAAGAGTTGCTTGGGGTACGTGCGTAACTCGGGGCACGTAGGTCTAAAGAAAATTCTGAGTAGTAGAATTGCTGAGAGACAGTTTTGATAGACAAAACCCCTTTATCTTCAAGAGAGTATGGAACTAAATTCTGTCATTGTGTCTGCTTCCTCCAGCTTAATGTCGTTATATATTTCAAAGAAAAGCACTTCAAAATATGTTTCACTTAAAGAATTGGGGTCAGTTTTGCTGCTGAGAAGGTATATCATCACAGGCACCATTGCAGTGCTCGTAGAAAGCTGTATTTAATGGCTTGTCTGGAGAGAGCTGTTGTATTCTTCTTGCCATGTATTAGAAACCATATTTGAAGACAGGAAACGTGTGTTTAGGTTTCCTAAAACATTTTTCTTGTATCCAGTAGCATTTTTATCTTACAGGACTGTTAAGAGCAGTGCTAGTAAGGGTGGAAGTGCTTATTAATTTTAATGAGCTTTTAGCTGAGCTTTTTTTAAGTGGCTGATGAGCATCAATAAATAATGCACCTGACTGCTAGTGGAGAGAGAAACAAAACAACAATTTAAGTTGATTTTGGACCACACCGTGTAAGACACTTAAACATATTGCTGGCAATGACTGCTCCTTTGGTCCTTCTCTTGCCAAGTTTGTGGGTTTATGTCTGTATATTCAGATGTATGGCGCATGTTCTTTCACAGATGCAAGGTTACAGCGTTAACTAGGGTAGGAGCTTGAGTACGGTGTGGTGTAAAGGTGAACCACTTAGCAGCGTGGGGAACCGCGCTGGTGCTGGTGTTACCAGCGGCTTCCCTCTGTCCTGGTAAGGAGAATTGAGATAACCAAATCACTGCAGGGCAGGTGTAGCTTAAGGTGTCTAAAACCTATTCTTTGTGTCTTTTAATTTTTTAAAGACAGTTATTTACTTCTAGTTTGTTTCTTTCCTTCTGCAGAGAAGAGAGTGAAAGTGTGCTCACACTGAAAGGTTTGACTCCGACAGGAATGCTGCCCAGTGGCGTGCTCTCTGGAGGAAAACAAACCCTGCAAAGCGGTAAGCATGTTTGCCTGTGTTTGTCATTATGTGTGAAAGAAACAATTGGTTTTCAGCTGCAGAACCCAAGAAAAGTAACCGCAGTCTTCTCAGGAAAAAATAAAGGACAGAATAAAACAGGCAGTTTGTTGCACTGGAGCATTTGGGAGCGGTTCATTTAAGGCCACTTCTCAAGACTTATTATGTACCACTCATTTTCAGAGAAGGGGGGGGGGGNGGAGGTCCCTGCAAATCAACTGTTCAGAATGGTAGATCAGCATTGCATGTAAAAAGTGCCCTCTTTCAACAGTTTACAGCATCTTTTGGTTGTTTTTTTTTTTAAGAGCAGCCGTTGATACATGGAGTTCTGGAAGCTGAGCTTAGATAACAACACTCAATTTCTTCTTTTATGTGATTTGTTCTTCCTTATAGAGAATCACCAATGGAAAATAGCTCTAGAATTAGATTTTGTCTCCTAGAAATTCTAGGTGACAGCATGAGAACAATTTCTCTCTGATTGAAGCCCAAGTGAAGGGAGGTTCTTACCAACACTGTGTTTGCCTTGTACTCAAACGCAATACAGATTGTCAGTTCGGTTTTATACCAAGCGCTCTGTAGGTCTGTAGTAGGGCTGCCTTCAATGAAATATGCCTTTTGGAATAAGGAGCTGCAAAGTATTTAATTTACTACTGTAAGCTCTCATTTTTTTCCCCATGTGTATTACTCTAGAGTATATTGCAGGCACATAAGAATGTGTCTAGCTTATTGAGGGTCTGTGGGCAGTACATGTAAGAAATAGCAATGCTTTATAACCTTAACACAGTCTCAGCCTCTTGTTTTCCTGTTTCCTTCCTGGAACATTCTTTCTCTGTATTTTTCCCTTTAATGTCTCTTTTACCTAGAAGATTCAGGTATATGGTGGTAAACCTTTTCTTCCTTTTTTTCCCTTCCCCTCCACCCTCCCCCTTTTTTTTTTTTTCTTTTTGATGACTTGTGTGTTACGGACATAGTAACGTTCTGCTTTGAAATGCTGCAATATGACTCTGCAGGATGCCTTTTTTAACCAGGTTGTGATCTTTACCTAGGCTTTTCTCCATATGGTTGCTTTACATTTGCCAGAAAATTTGGTCCAAGGAAACTGCTGTTGGTGCCCTGGCAAAATATTAGGAATTGAAATGAATTTGAGAAAATTGCCTAAAGTTCTCATTACAGTGGCTAAAAGGAAAAACCACTCATACTGCAGTATTCTGGCTTAGTAAAACATTACTATACACAAGCTTCTGCATTAGTTGACACTAGGTACCCTTTCACCAAATAATCTGAAGTTTACAAAGTTTCTGTTAAGCACACGTTCATATAGCCATATATATTAACAGAAAATATGTTGTGGAAGTATACATTTCAGTCGTCTTTTTATTTTTCTAATGTGTCAGTGCTGGTTTGAATCTGGTTACTCGTTTTAATTTCTCATCCTAGTTATAGTGTTGCCTTTTCTTTTAGGTTTGCATTGGTTTTGTTCCTTTAGTTTTCTGCCATCTCTCTTGCTCCATAGCTTGAGAGGCAGAGGCTTACTTTGGTGCATGTGGGTTAGCTCCTCTTCTTTCCCCATGCAGCAAGGTAATATTACACATCTTTTGTGATTGATTTCAATCCATATTTAACATCCTAACTACAAAAAAAGAAAAACAAAAAGAAAAACAACCAAACCTGTTTGTGTTTTGTGGTGGATGAAAAAAGCATTTATGCAGGGAAAAATAAGTTAAAAAAGAAGAAAGCAATTCCTAAAATTTGGCTTCTTGCGCTGTTCTCAGAACCAGAGGAGCTCTTGAGAAGAATCAAAATGTCTTTTAAAATGCTTGACCTGTACCATCACTATGTTGGATTTCATTTCCTGCTTTGGCATCAGCTTCTACACCTGTGAGTGTAGAAACAAAATTGTGCCAAAGCTGATGGTTAGAATTCAAATTAAATTATGTCTATAAGAACAATGACTAGCTTCAAAACAGTTGCAACATGGCATTCATAACACTGCAGAAACCTCCCGATTACAAACTTTCCTGTCTCTGACCAGGCTTTGCAATACTGGAGGTGCAGTGGCTTTTGATCTTATACATATGTCCATTGGTTTGCATTAAGTACTAGAAGAATGCTGTTTTCAGGAGACTGGCTTGATAAAAAGGATGCTTACAGATGGAGCAGACTGGGTGAGATTGCAAGGAAAGGCAAAGCTGCCTAAGCAAACTCTGTCCCATGCTGTGGGGAGGTTTCTTCTAGTCAGGAGAGAGAAGAAAAGTCATTGTGAGACGTTATATTTCTGACTCTTTTGCCACGTACTGGCAGCTGACGCTTCTGAAGCTGTCGCTGTAAGTGGTACAAATTTTGTGTGACAGCTTTGTGCCATTTTTCACTCTCTTTTGACAGGGCAAATCAACCTGCTCTTATTCAAAGCTGGGAGAATTATACAATAACGTTTGCAGGCCAGATGTGCAATATGGAAAGACTTTTTCATTTTGTAGTTCTTTTGAGTCAAAAGCAAACTACTCAAATGTGTCTTTAAAATCTTCTAGTTTGTGGAACTTCTGCTTCAAAACAAACTATAGTGTAATTCAATCTGCAAATTGTTGTTTTTGTGTAAGCATTTCTCTGTGTGTCTGTTTTGCCAAAATCCAGCACTTATGGTAACATTAGTGTTGTAGCTCCTTTGCTATTCACTGACTTGTTCTTAGAGTTAAAATCCTCTGCTCATTTTTCTCATTCGTTTTGCTACCCCTTTCTTCTCTTCAGCTACTGTTGAGGCTATTGAGGCTGATGAAGGTAAATTGGCCAGTCCCCTTTCTGTTGGTGCCACAACAGACAAGGGCTCTGCTGGGTGTATTCATTTTGCTGTAGCTTGTACAGATTGTGTGGGTGTTGGGCTAACAATTGTGGCTCGGTATTAACCAAAATGTAATTGCTTTAAAGGGGAAAATGTTTTTGGTTTGTTTTTTTAGTTCTTTGGTTTGTTGGGGTTTTTTTTTTTTCTGTTGCTGCTGTTGTGGTTTGGTTTGGGGTTTTTCTTGTTCTGAAAGTTAAAATCACACTGGAATTCCTGTATGTTGAACTAAGCACTGAGTAGTGCCACGGGAGGAGATGAGGAGGCTTGGATTTCACAGGACGTAATTCGGCAGCAGTTCATAAATGCTCTGTGACACATACATACCTCAAAAGCTGTGTGCTGATGGCTGGGTCTTGCCTCTGCCTCAAACTGTCCCCAGCAATGTCTGGTCAAGGAAAACACACAGCATTTATAAGTATTCTCTCTTTTTAGTGGGTTGGGGTTTTTCCCCCCTTTTCCTTTTTTGATTTAGTTTATTTATTTTCTTTTAGGTCACTAGTAAAAAAAAAAAAATTATGAGTCTTTTGTTCCAGTTCAGCTTCTTTCTGTTTCTCTCTAAAAGTAAAACAACAGGAGACATTTGTCTGCAAGATGTCTGTTTCCTCTGGTAGTGGCAGTTTACACACTGGATATTTACATTAGAGCAACCATTAACACTAGCACCATTTTGGCTGCAAATATAAAGTGACTGGCTGCCTCAGAAGATTTCTGAATGTTTAGTATCGAAAATTCTGGTGCTTTGTTGACAGACCTCTAATTTAACGCTCAGGCGTTTTTTAACGCTGTGGTTAAAACCTAGGAGATCGTGTATTGCAATGTAGATGTGCAATATTTGTTCCGCATTATAAAGTTTTGGAAGAAGAATTTTCAGAATTCCCCTTTAAAACAAAATTCTTCAGTTGTATTTTGTTCTTGCCCCTCTCAAATTTTCTGCGGGTATTTTTTTTTTTAGTTAATTTTTAAAAAAAAAATTAAAAAAATCTGATGATTGCTCTCTGTTGGTAAGATGTGCCCTTTTGGCCAGCTGAATTTGTTTTTGATTTTTGTAAGGCAGTGAATAAAATTACAGAACAAATAAGTAAGAGAAAATACAACTGCTTTCTAAATAGCAGTGAGTAAGCTGCTATTTATGTTGGAATTATCTATTCCTATCGGCAATCTCTAATCTGCAGTGTGCATTCTCGTTGACAGTTTGGCTGTTTTCTGTGATTTTATGTGACTATGTGTTGTGTTTTAGTATACTCTCAATGTAAACTGCTAATACTCGTTGTCTGACCAGCAACTACAGCAGAGCACCTTCCTCAGTATTACAGAGACGATAACGTGTCTGCTTGAAATACGATTGATTGAACATGCCCCCATCCCAGCAGTGCGCACCCTCCAACTTAATTCTTGATTTGCCATCCTTGCTAGTTAGACACCATAACCTTTAACGACTAGTCTACAGAGACGAAGCTAACGATGGAGAAAATGCTTTGTCCTTTCTCAATCGTCCCTCTGCAGTTTGATTCAGGGCCTGATGACACAACTGGGCTGTGAGCTACTGGTGAGCTCCAGGACACAGCCAAGTGTTTCAGCTTCAACACAGCTATCCATTAAACGGCTGCTTTAAGGGATTGGCCTGGGTGCTTGTTAGACATCGTCACTTTTGTGGTAGAAGATAATGTAAAAAAAAAAACCAAAAACCAAAACAATACAAGTCCAAGCCAAACAAAAAAGGCCCCTGAAAAACCTCACTGTAGGGCCCGTTCTGTTTTCACTGCTCCATCCCTGCTCACTCGACTAATCACCATTATGTTGTTGTTGTTTTTCTGAGTTGAAGCATAATACATGTTAAACCCCATGCACTTCACAAAGTTCCAATATAATGTTTGTGAAACTGGCTAAGGAACCTAATCCTGAGGCACACAGGATCATTCTCACAGGAACAGTTGGCAAAAATATCAGCATGAAAACGCTTTTCTTGCTCCCCCCCAAAAAAAAATGCAAGGAGTGGTAGATTGGTACCAGGGATGTTCTGGGGTTTGGGTTTGTTTTTTTTGGTTTGGTTTTTTTTTAACCAGAAGTTACCAGCCTGCCCAGAATTGGGGGTGCATATTGGAGGGAGAACAGGAGTACTTTGGGTTAAAGAGAAGATAAAGGGAGGGAACGAATATTGAATTTGATCTTTGAAACTCCCCTGCTGTTTTCTCACCAGGGAGTTGGCAGTTTCCTGGTACTAACACACCATTTCTGCTCTATGGCATGTTAAGATAGAGGCATAGCGAAAGTGCCAGTTCTGGAAGTGCAGTGCATTGATTTGGTGCAGATAAGAGAAAAACACACAGAAGGCTGTGAAAAATTATCTATGGAGCTGTGACCTGCTCTTTGCCTACGGTGCTTTTTTCTCTTTTGCTTTAAATCTAACGATCTTCAACTCTTCAGTAGAGGGGGAGGGGGAAATAAAAATCGCACTCTGCAAATATGTTCCCTACCTAGCCTGTGGCTGCCTTCTGAAGTCAGCGTGGCCTCGTCAACATTGCTGCTGAAGGGCAGATCAGAAGTCCTCAGGTTCAGTTGGAACTTTGGTCCTTTGTCAGTGCGTTTCCAAAGTTAAATTCTACGGATGTGCCAAAATTATGATATTCCTGGTCCATGTTGCACAGCATTACTGCTGTATGAATCAAGCTGCTTTCTAGGAGCCCAGGGATGTGTTGGGGAGAGTAACTGCCCCAAATGATCAACAAGCAGTTCACCCATGTTGAGAATATAGGGCAACCTGTTGCAGGGTCACCCCAGATCTCCCATAGCTTTAATGTATATCCCTCAAACTGGCCTCACCATGCCATCCCCATCTGTAACTGGCCAACACTGTTTTCCCCTGGTCTTTGAAAGTCAAACGGGAGTCCATAAGTGATGACAACAAATGCTATCTCCCTGGCTCAAGACTGAGCCATAGGCACGGCTCCTAAATGCAAACTGTAGTGTCATGTCAGCTTTTTAGCATCTTAAGCTGAACCCCAGTGGACAACAAAATATTGGAAGTTGATCTTGTTGAAAAAATAGTTGTGTTGCAAGAGAGAGGGTGGTGGTTAACCCCCAGCTCTTTCTGAGTACGGTAAGGAGTCGGTCCTGTTGTCAGATCTTCTCATTGCCACCTTCACAAAGAAGGACTTTCGCACTCATTGCTAAGTTGGGGGAAGAGCTCCCGAGAGTTTTACCTTGCTAATTTTACTTTTTAATAATCCTTTATTTAGCTATCAAAGGATTTTCACCCCAGCATAAGATCACTAGCTTCGAAGAGGCCAAAGGCTTAGATCGAATTAATGAGCGAATGCCTCCACGCAGAGATGTGCCATCCGATGCCAACCTTAACTCCATCAACAAGGCAATCTCCACAGAGACTAATGGCACGGACAGCAACGGCAGTAATAGCAGCAATATTCAGTGACCACTGTCTGGGAGGGGGGTTGAGCTGCAGGGCGCGATGGGGTTTCTGCACATCGGCAGTGGGATGTTCTTGCCTCTGATAATAGCTTACTTGCTCTGGGGGCCAGGTGTTGGATTCAGTTTACAAAAAATCATCTACGAAGAGATCGTCAACTTTAATTTGGTGGGAGGGAGGGTGGGGGAGAGAGACACCTCCTTTGGATATGCCTTTAAAATGCTTGTAGAAAAATGAAAGCTCATGCTGGTATATATTGCGAAGTTAGGGGAATGAACATGTTTTCCTACTGCATTGGGAACGTCTAGATATGTTACTGAAAGGCCTTTTATTATGTTACTGGACATGAAAACTTTGTTTAATTTCTTACTAACTATTGTACGTTTACAGTTGCAGCACTAAACATGGACAACATCGAAACATTTTTAACAAAATGTACAAACTAAATAAGGACTATTTATTGATAATGTTTTGCTACTCTTGTCAGACAATGGCTATGAAATAAATCAGGCAGTCTTTAAAAATATAGGGAAAAAAAAAAAAAAAATGTTGGGGATTTTTTTAAAATGCCAAAAAAAAAAAAAAAAAAAAAGA